>VZSC01001499.1:8314-131343 GCA_013398225.1 Steatornis caripensis
ACTCCAGATGTGGCCTCACCAGGGCAGAGTAGAGGGGGAGGATCACCTCCCTCGACCTGCTGGCCACAGTCTTCTTAATGCACCCCAGGATGCCATTGGCCTTCCTGGCTGCAAGGGAAGCTTGGTCTTTAGTCCATCCCCATCGAATGAAGGGTCTCCAGTACACAGGGAAGTCTGCTGTCCACCTGAGTCACAGTGTTTGAATTCAGGCAGTATCAGCAGAGACTAAGGTGAAAAAATACAGAGAGGGGGGGGAAAAAAGAGAAGGAAAAGTCTCAGGAAAGAGTTAAATGGAGCAAGAATGCTCAAAACAGATGAATGAGACTTACCTGGAATAAAAAAGTAGTATGGAGAAAGAGAGAGGAGAAAAACACAACAGTGAGCAGCAGAGCAATTCACAGAAAAAGAGAAATGGAAGATGGTTGAGACACACTAAGAAAGCTGAGACACACATGGGAGGGAACAAAAGAAGAGAAAATTTAGAAAACACTGGAAAGCAAGCCATACCGTTGACTACTGCCTTCTCCCTTTCTGAAACCTATCAGTTCTTGCATGCAGCCCTGCTACCCTACCCTTACGTTTAGGCTGTTATTCTAAATGAAACATGAAAAGTCACAGAAATGACATGGCACATTCAAAAATGGCATCTTAAATTCTGCCATTCTGGGCAAAACACACAACTTTGTTCGTGTCTGTTACCACTGTGCACAAGTTGTAGATTCACAGTTCTCTGAGCAGACAGTACTTTGCTGGACCAGGAAGCTGGATCTCTTTGCAGCTTGCTGTGTCAAGCAGTGCTACCTCTAGATCGCAAAGCCTGATGATGCCACTCTCCTTTTCTAGAATCTGCTGCTCTTATCTACCAAGGCAGAGTTGCAAACACCAGCCCTCACCTTCCCAAGTAGCTTTTACCTACTTTGTCCCATTTGCGAAGTGTTTCCTCTGGGAAAGAGATGAAGGTGTGATGGAGAGCACCTGAAAGGCAGTTTTTGAGCCCTACTTTCGCACAGATCTCCGTTGATGAAGGAGAAAGCTCAGGATGAAGCTTTTCCTTCAGCTGTGGTGTTTATAGAAGTGCTCTTTCTTGTGCAATCTCTACTTGTCTTTTGCTGATCTTAAACAGTCTTTCTTCAATGAGGACACTGACAGAGACTCTCTCCCATACTTGCCTAGACAAAACTTGTAAGAACTGACATACTTGTCAGATTTGTTTGGATTTGGTCGGAGTAAGAATTACTGGGAAAGAAAAAAACAGAAGAGGATTATTACATACACCCCATTTCCTTTGGAAGCCAAGCTAACAGCATTATAGATAGGCTTAGAAAATAGTTACACCCATTAATCTTTGATTGCAGTTCCTGATACTATTAAAACTGAGAGCAGTGAACCATGTGTTTTCCATTTGATTTGCTGTGTTCTTGTCCAAGAGGTTAAAATCTAGGACACATCTTGAAAGACAACTGTTTGACTGGGGCAACCAGAAACCATCTGCTTGATGATGCTCTTCCACACTACCTGTAAGTTTTGATAGAGTGCTTGCCCTCCCCCAACGGCAAAGGAGCTGCCAGCTCAAAAAGGTCACAGCTCATTGACACAAGTCTTACTCGCAAAACATGAGTTGTCACTATTGCAAACCAACTTCCCAGCTCCATTGACATCTCATGTCATCAACAGGGATAATGAGAATTTGCCTAACTCAGGTTCAGAAATTCAGGAAAGAGTTTAAGGTACTTTCAAATGCTAAGCAGTTCTCACACCACACCAAATTTCTGCATACATTATAACTCTGAACTCTGAAATAACAGATTGGTAGAGTAAATACAAGTATCCAGAGGCAGACAGGTGGACTGAGGCTGCACAAGTCAAAACCACAGTGCCATAAACCACTTCTGGGCATGGGAGTCTGGCAGTCAGCTGTGCTACATCTGCAGATAGGCTCCTTCGGCCTGCAACAGCAAAGCACTTCCCAAATTCTGCTCTTAGCACAGGCCAGGAACTATGTCCAACAGCAGTCTCCACGTGGGCGTGCAGCTCAACTGAAGGAGTTTAACAATATGGACAAGGTCAAGTCCTGCCAGCTGGCTTGAGAACCAAAAATCGCTCTCTGCTACTGTTCAATCTACTAGGGCAGATGTAGCCCACAGCTGATGGGAGCTCTGGCATGGCTCGCTTCCTCATGTGCCATCCACCATTTACTTTCTCCAACCTGAATCTTTGAAAAGATGTCCCATTCTTTAAGGATCACCATCCTATAGTGTCCTACCCTTCCAACATATATATAAAACCACTCCTAACACAACTCTAACTGAAAAATTCATCTCTCTAGATGGCAGTTACCAATACTTTCCTAGTTCCTCCCTTTCCAAACACAGAGGGTAACATTTTACAGAGATGCTGCTGTTTAATCTGCTCATCATGCAGACAAAACGCTCATCATCATGCTCATCTAGATGCCTTCACATTGCTATATTTCAGCCCAATTTGCACACACAGGGGGAAAGCTTGCTGGTTCATTGCTCCAAGTTGTAATGGCACAACCTGATGTAGCTAGACACCACTGGCTAATGCTTGCTGAGGATTCTAAGCAGTCAGTAACCCTAACAAACAAAAAGTGAAATATTTTGGCACGTTTAACCTCCATTTCACAAGTCATGCGGCTGAATTTGAGATGGTGACACAGATGAGAAAGAGGAAGTTGAGACCAGATTTCAGACCGGAATGTGCACGGCGAATTTAGATGTACATGGATAAGATGCACCATTCCACTCAGCTCACGCTCTTCATTACAATTCCTATGGATCCATGAGCAACTGCTAATTACACTTCAGATATGTGACAGTCAGTATGGCATGTATAAGATCAGAAGAAAATGTTAAACATTTAAGGAATAGAAAAATCAAGGGAAATATGAGTAAGCCAAATTTAACACCTTTCAGCTAGCTGTAGCTACCATATCTATTAAATGTACCAGTTTACTCCACTGGCAAATAGCACATTATTTTCATAGAATAGTTTAGGTTGGAAGAGACCTTTAAAGGTCATCTAGTCCAAGCCCCCTGCAGTGAGCAGGGACATTTCCAACTAGATCAGGTTGTTCAGAGCCTCATCCAACCTGGCCTTGAATGTTTCCAGGGATGGGGCATCTCCCCTCTCTTGGACAACCTGTTCCAGTGTTTCAACACCCTCAGGAGGAAGAATATTTTTACGATACGTAGTCTAAATCTACACTGTTTTAGTTTAAAACCATTACTCCTTGTCCTATCACTACAAGCTCTACTAAAAAGCTTGTTCCCATCTTTCTTATAAGCCCCCTCTAAGTACTGGAAGGCTGCAATAAGGTCTCCCTGGAGCCTTCTCTTCTCCAGGCTGAACAACCCCAGCTGTCTCAGCCTGTCCCCACAGGAGAGGTGTTCCAGCCCTCTGATCTTTTTTGTGGCCCTCCTCTGGACCCACTCTGACAGGTCCATGTCTTCCCTGCGCTGAGGACTCCAGAGCTCGACACAGTACTCCAGGTGGGGCCTCACCAGAGCAAAGTGGAGGGGCAGAATCACCCCCCCTGACCTGCTGGCCATGCTGCTTTTGATGCAGCCCAGGGTACAGTTGGCTTTCTGGGCTGCAAGCACACGTTGCCGGCTCATGTTCAGTTTTTCATCCACCAGTACCCTCAAGTCCTTCTCTGCAGAACTGCTCTCAGTTCCTTCATCCCTCAGGCTGTATTGATATTGAGGGTATTCCTTAGGAACAGGAATTAAGCAGAATGACATGTAAGCTGAGGATGTTCCCACAAACCTCTCAAGTTCTTTATAAACCAGCATTTAACTTTTTTTAATTTAAAAAGTCTGTTTCCAAAGAAATTCTATGATGCATCTGTAAGTGAATGCCTGTTTTCATAGTTCACTCAAGTGTATTACTTCATAGTTATTGTATTGTCACAGGTGACATATACTATTATTTTATTTAAGTTTTTTTTCATGTTTTTAATTGTCTCTTCTGAAAGTGAGTCATTCAAACAGAAGTAACATTGTTGAAAATCTGTATTTCTGCATAGTTCCACCCTGCTGGCTGGCTTCACTGGTATCTAATAAGACATAAGTTTTCTTACTGCCAGGATGCTGCTGTACAACGTTGCTTCACTACAATGAGTGGGAGCAATACTGGATCTCACTCTCTTGATGTCTGATCACTTTTCTCATAGGAGCTTAATTACTTCTGTGCACCCTTGTGTTAAATTTAGTTAAAAGTGGCAAAAGAATTGAAAAGCTATATATTAAAGCAGGAAGACTGAAGAAAAAGACAGTTTGGTGTATCTGAGCTCAATTTCTTCAAGAAACTTTCAGAAGGGAGGCAAGGAAGGGTGTCACTCTTTAATCTCTCAACAGCTGATACTTTGGTGCACAAGGTCCTTACCATGCCTGCAGGAGACCAGCACAACTCTTGGCTCTATCCGGTCATTCTCTGTGTCCAACAACCAGATCTCTGACTTACAGTGGTTTTCAAAGTCCCTGATCTTTAATAAGTCTATGGCATGAATGGCATTAACTAGCTTGATTTTGAAAATGCCACTCATAGCAACTCCATCTTCCAGCTGAAGAATCCACGTGGCCGAAACCACATAAGAAAAAGCAGATGTTAGGAGATGTAAGGCAGGACTTTGCAGTCCCCTTAGCTCCAGCTGAGATTAAATGACAAAGTGTTGACATCCTGAACATTTTTAGAGCTGGGAGATCATTTCCCAGCTAACTTTACTGTTTTTCAAAATCAGGCTTGTTTATCCTGGTGCTAACATGAGGTGTGAAAATGAGGTATGTACTTATCCAATCTTAGTGATCAGGCTTGTCAGCCTGTACTCCATGCTAACCCAGAAAACTTGGCAGGCTGCAAATCTGCCTTACTGACTTCTAGTAATAACCCTTGTCCATGGTATTATAATAGCAGTTCAGCTATCAGAGCAAAAACCTGTTTTCCGGGTCCTGAAGGACTGAAGGGTTCTTGGATTTTGTCTTCCAAAGAGGGAAAATAGACAGAGAGGCTGCTCTTCAGGCTGCCACAAAAACTGCACTTCCAAAAAAATTCTGCAAGGGCAAAATGTGTAGAAACTGTACAGAAAAAAATTGCTTCTGTTGGGTTTGCAGTCTGAGCCATGGCACTATTTCAAGGCTGACAGACCACAGGAGACCTAGATGCTCCTGGAGTGTTTTGGTATTAAAGACGCGGCCAAGTTAAATACCAAGCTCTACAGAAGAGTGTTTTCACAGCTCACCCACAGCCCGGCTGCTGTGCCTTTCCAAAACCCCAATGTATAAAAAAAAAAATCAGCTTACGTCACCTGTCCAATCCAAAATTCAAAGCGTGGAACTAGCCTAGGCAATTAGGGAGAATCCTACCACCAGGCAAAGGCTGTGTGCTGTGTTCTTGCAGCAAAAACAAAACCAGCACTGTGATTAGAGTAACTTTAACACAATATTAATTTATGGACAGTGGAAATCTATGTGATCAATTTAGCAAAGAAAGGGAGGTCTGAAGCACCAGGTTTCACATTTTTTCAGAGATTCAGCACACAGCAGTTGCCTTTGGTCTTAATGAGGTGAGGAAGATGGGATTTCTCTGGTGCTGTCAGAAAGGTACAAATAGCTGAGGATTCCTGTGGCCAAGCAAGATTTCTCTATTCAAACATTTTTAAAGAATTTCCTCTCCTTGCTATCCGTCCTGCGAAATACATGTGTCAATGCTGCTGAATTTATAAAGATTCAAGTTCCTAAGAAGTTCAAAAGGGTCAATGTCAAGTCTCTGCAAAAGGAAGTGCTGTTTTCTTCAGATTGAAATAACTTTTTTGTAAAATTAACTATTCAGTGTGTATTTTAAAATTTGTAAAAATCAAAACCCAAAGTAAACAACTAGATTCAAATTTCCTTTACTCTGGGTTTGGGGGAAATCAGAACATTTTTAAATCCGACCAAAAATTCAAACGTACATATATGCTGTGAAGCACTTCACCACCACAACAACAGGGTAGGGGGTACACAGAAGAGGCAGATGGAGAAGTGGGAAGGATGGAATTCTCAGGCTGTTTCTCAAGCCATACAGAGATCAAACAAAAAACAGGTCTAGAGGAGACAAATCCCTAAATCCAGCGGAAGCGCAAAAGTCTTTGTTTTGCTTACTGCCTGAAGCCCTTTCAGTGACCAGAGCAAACTCCCGGGGGACTGAAGCTTTCTTCAGTTTCTCAAATCAGAGAGGGAAACATGCTATACTAGGTCAAACCAGTGGTCTAATTAATACTACAACAGCAGGCATCTTTGAGGCTTTTTAACTTCACTGCTATCTCTTGTACCACAAGAAAAGTATAAGCAACCTCATCCTCATCACTAGCACATATCTCACCTGTTTGCTTGCTCCCTCCCTCCTTTCCTAGTCATTTTTACTTTTTTTTTTTTTTTTCTAGATATTTTCTATTTCTTCCATTTGGGCAAGCTGTGGTAGGCCCACTGCAGGAAAGACAAGCTGCAGTGGGCAACCCATGCCTCACTGTGAACAGCAGGTGACAAGGAACAGCAGGTAAACTGTAACAACAGTCCATGAGGTTGCCACTCAAACCCCAGGACGTTTAGTGAAGCACCATCTTCAAAGAGGATGAGCTCAGTATTCTCCTCTGCACAAGACAGTAGTCTACAGCGCATGAGCTCCATGCGGCTCCAGTGATGCCTGTAGCCTGCAGCAAAGTAGCAGCTCGTGTGCAGACACAGATCCATGTGCAACTTCTGCCTGACTACTTCCACTGAGAATCTGATTCAACTACGTTTGGCACTGGCATAGCACTCCAAAAAGCTCTGCGTGGAAAGGAAAGTGTTTGCAGAAACCAGACACTGCTTAATCACTGCCTTTTTGTGTGCACTTTCCTTCATTTTATAAAGCAACACTAGCACTGAAGCCCAGACGTTGCACCTCAGCACACCTACTCCTGCAGGAAGGCTTGTGACAGAGCTGGTACATCACCTTCTTGCTAATGAAGCAAAACCATCATCTAAAGTAATTTAAGCCATTCAAGATGGACAAATGCATCAAGACTGTGATGACCGAGACTAAGACCTTAGATGAAGCAATTGCATTCAAAGCCTTTTTGCATGTTTTGCTAAAGGAGAGGCAGGGATGCCAGGCTGCAGACCTTAGAGGAAACACACTGCTCTCTGGAGCTCCTGTCTCACTCTAAGGTTTAAGACAGAGGTTATGGTGTCTGATTAAAGCACCTAGAAATGGTATCTGTGACTAATCTGGATAGGCAATTCTTTCTGGTTTTAGAAAGCTCAAGGATCTTAGTATTCATCAGCCTGAATTGATCCCTAGAGATGAGCTGGAGCTTGCATGGCCAGTGTCAGTGCTAACACAGCTGTGCAACTGTGGTTCTGCTTTTCTATACACCACTAGAGTCCAGCCCTACACTCACATAAGGAATCATAGAGCAATAATTTTGCAGTCTCCATCAACACGTAGCAGGAGGCAATATGCTAAATACTGTTAAATAATAATTACTATTTCTCTGTGGTTGGACAGGGTGTAGATGTTTTAGGCTTTTTTCTCCTCTTGCATGCCTCCTCCAAAACCAGAGAGAAACTCATGGTCAGCACCGTTTAAGGTGGTGGGGATCAGCTCCCTTAGCAGTAGCTGTTCTGATTTTCTATCTCCTACTGTATTTTTTCTAAAAGGCCAGGTAATTACTCAGGACTGAAAAAATCTATGTCAAAGCAATCAGTATTGTCACCTCGTTGACTTCAGAGAAATTGCAACAGGAATAAATCTGATTTCACAGTTCTTCCTTTCCCTGTAACAAATGAAATAACCTATGTAGTTCCTACCCACAGGCAGCCCCAAGCAAGGGGCCCCTCCAGCCACATCTGTGGGGCTTGATCCTTCTGAAATGCCAATTTTCTCATTGATTCCTCCCACATTTGGCAGCTAATGTTAGCAGCAGTTGGACTGAAGCAGGAAGGTGTTGAGATGTCCCCCATCTCAGCCAAGGGATGTGAGGAGAGAGCCAGCAGGGTCCCTGCTCATTGTTGTCCTTCCCTGTCCTGCGGCTGAGGTGGGCATTAAGGGTCACTGCTGGAATTAGGGTCAGGAGAGAAAAATACAAACACAAGAAAAGTTGTATTTCTGAACTTGTGGAAACACACATAGTTCACCTTGCTGTCTAACCTACACACAGAGGAGTGAGGAGGGATTTTAGTAGAGAGCTTTGAAAGACTGGTAAATAGATCTTTATCCTTGCTCTAAATGCCACTTCATTTTTACACTTTCTTTTCCCCAGACCTCTTTATAGTCTAACCAAAACCAGTCCGTTGAAAGAAAGGGAAAGACAGAAAAGGAATTATAGTGGTAGACATTAGTTTGCCAAAGAAGCCACCAAAGTGTGAAGAAAAACATTTTCTCCTGGAGCAGGGGAGCTTGTTCATCATTTACCTCATGTGTTTACCCTTGGGCTATCATTATATTAGCGACATTTCCCGACTGAGCTGGAGCACCTGGTAACTATAGCAACCGCATTTTCATATCTGCCCATAAATTCCCTCGGTTCTAATTAGGGCACTCATTTATAACAGCACTAACAACACAGGAAAAATAACAGCAGACTTTGCGCAGATGCGGCCCCCCCTCTCTCCCTCATGTCACTGAAATGACCCGTATCTTAGTGCTTCTTATACCACACAATGTTTCTTATGGCACAAAGCCTACCTTACCTGCCATGTCGACTGCACTGTATCCATCTGCTATGTTGTCCGTACCTTCTCGCTTTTTAGAAAGTCTGTTCATCAGCCTTCCAGTTCAAACAAAATCCTGACTTGTCTCCTTGCCAGCAAGCTTCACACCAGGCTGCATAAGCATGTTTTTCTTGATAGAAGGAAGAATTCACACCCAGCCTACAACAAAATCACACACATAGCACTATTGCAAATTTTACAGACAGTAGGTGGATGCTATTACAAGTAGAAGCGCTAAGCAGCTCAACCTACAAATTCACCTATGCAATCTAGATAGCTATGAAGAGAGAATAAACCACGTCATCCAGAACAAATGACAGGTAAACGATAAAGCGGCAACGTGGAAGAAATCAAGACCAAGTAATAAACAATTGCAAAGTTCAATGGCTTACTGTATTTCACCACAAATTATTTCCATTTTCTATGAAACAATAAAAACTTAGTGAACAATTTGAAGTCTGCTGACGATTTAAAAAGATGGATGAGCTGGTAGGTAGTCGAAAGCGTTTCCTTTATTGTTCACGGAGTCACTGCTCAGAAGTACATTTGTTTTGGAGTCTATGTGACTTATGGTCAAAAAAATGACAAATCTCTTTCTCACTTTAGGCTACACTGTGCAGGCCTTACATGAATTTCTTTTGCTAGAACAAAAGAGACATCACATCTGTGTATCGGCATAGATAAGACAGCAAAGCCCACCTCTGCGGAAATCAAGCCAGCAGGGCTGCTCTGACGTCAGGTTTTGGGGGACTTGTTGCCATCAGAAAATTTTCTCTTGCTAGAAAACTGTGTCAATTAGTATAACTTACCCATGACTGTTATCCACTTTACCTCCATGTCCCCTGGAGGCTGAGGGAACTGGGTAAGAAAACATACTGGAGCTTTTACTGGTGCTGTTGATGATTTGCACTTTGCAATATTAAATATCCCACCAGTTACCCTGCTTGCCTTCCCAGAGCAGCCAGTTCTTACAACACGGAAAGAGACAACAATCCAAGCAATGATTTCATTTGAGTAAGAGTTAGTCCAAGCTACAATGGCTTACCTCAGTCAGGGTTTTGGGGATCATCTGGTCCCCAGCAGACAGACAGGGTGNATCAAGCCAGCAGGGCTGCTCTGATGTCAGGTTTTGGGGGACTTGTTGCCATCAGAAAATTTTCTCTTGCTAGAAAACTGTGTCAATTAGTATAACTTACCCATGACTGTTATCCACTTTACCTCCATGTCCCCTGGAGGCTGAGGGAACTGGGTAAGAAAACATACTGGAGCTTTTACTGGTGCTGTTGATGATTTGCACTTTGCAATATTAAATATCCCACCAGTTACCCTGCTTGCCTTCCCAGAGCAGCCAGTTCTTACAACACGGAAAGAGACAACAATCCAAGCAATGATTTCATTTGAGTAAGAGTTAGTCCAAGCTACAATGGCTTACCTCAGTCAGGGTTTTGGGGATCATCTGGTCCCCAGCAGACAGACAGGGTGCCACCCTGCATGAGAAAGCTATCTACATTCCCACTACCATCGTGAAAATTCAGGGGCATGTTCAGGTTCGCTTTGATGATGAAGAATGGAAGGTATTTCACTCAATTTTTAACTTTGGGATCCACTGGCATAAGAAGAGATGCTGTGGCTACACTCCACAAAGCTTCCCCATTCCTGTGTGCCCTGCTTTCAAACCAAGTATCCACCAAGAGAAACGGCACCTTCTTGTCCCAGTGAAACGATATCTCCCACTGGTGAAAGCCAGCGTGTGTGCCTTTCCCATGATTCCCCAGTGGGTTTGCATCAAGGCTTGAAGCACCTTGGGCAGAGTTGGATGAGCCATCCTCACACTGTGGTTGTAAAAAGTAGGTAGGCTTCGTTCACTGCATGCTATTTTATCGCTTTATCAGCTCTTTACACCAAGTAATAAGAGCTTTCAAAGTGAACAGTGTTGTGATGAGAAAATGTAAACTTCAGTGAATTGCCAAAGAAAGGTTCAAGTTATTTGCCAATTTAGTCATCAAGCACCATTTAGAAGCGTGGATACAAAACATGTTGATGATCAAAGTCTGATATAATGACAAAAACTGATTTAAGATGCTGCCAAACATGAAGCACAGTAACATTGAATACTACATATATATTTTTTTCATTAAAGAAGTGAAAAGTAATTTCACTCACTGCCAGACTGGTTTAACTTTAGAAGCCTCCCTCAGTTCGCGAGATGCTGTTCGGGACTTGGGAGGAAAGTGGCATGTTGCAAGTTGTGTCACTCATTACTGTACCCTCATTTCTCTGTCAATCTCTTATTTATTCAGGTTGTAGTCTGTTAAAAGAGATGGGCATTTGCAGTACACATGATGCATAATGATGCTCCAGTCTCTATGGAAGCCTCTAAAATTGCCCATCATACTTTGCTTACTGGCTCTTCCCATTTTCATTATGAGGGAACACACTTGAACTGTTACAAGTCTTTCCAAATGATCCCACAGTAACCACTGGAGTCTAGAGTACTTCTTGGCTTATTAAATATTATAACAAGAATGTGAAATATGTAATGTTTTACTTGATTCTGTTAGTTAAGGAAAGCAAGTCTTTGACGGAAAAATAATTGCCCACAAAATCAGGCAAAATGCTAATTAAAAATCAGGTCAAATAAACAGCTTCTGCGTGATTTCTTGAGCTAGTTTCACTGCAAAGACATCCTTTACCTGGCATAATGTTGGTTCGCGAGACCCCCGTGTAAGGTTAAGCATTCCTCGGCAGTTGCCTGGAAATGGTGCCAATGACAGTTTGTTCTCATTAAGGGCAAATAATGCAGAAAGACTGTTACAATTGTACATCTGAACATTTAAATCAATTCACTTTGGACATGTTTTTTCTCTCTAAAGATACAAGTTATGAAATCTTACCAGAAGTGCTGGTGGGAAATAGATTCCAACTTACACGCATGAGTAGGCACAGAAATTAATTTGAAATTACCACTATTACTGTTACTATTCTTTAGCCTAATTAGTGCTGAGCAGGAAACAATTGTCTTGGTTGTGGAGAGTTTTGAGGTTTTTCACGGTTTTTCCTTCCTGCTCTGTGCCATGTGAAACTTGATGCTTTTTGATAAGGTCCTCTGAAAAGTAGGAGAGACACCTTTCAAAGCTGCTGCTTGGAAAATGAGCGAGAGGAGCAAAAACCCACCCCAAAATAGCTGCTGTATTGGGAATTGGAAAAATCCTTCTTGGAAAGGATAGCCCACAAGTTTAGTCCTTGCTTCACAGTTCATTGAAAGCATACGGCTGAGTCGGGCACAAATCAGTGATGCCTGTGCTCACGCGGGCATATGCTTTAGGGCTTCAGGCTCACGCCTACCCGGGCAGAGCTGTCATGCCCCAAGCCTTACAACACATGCCCCATTACCCCGTAAGATTCACCTACTGAATGTGTTAATGTTCCAACTCAATTCAAACAAACGCAAAACCAATCTGCACAAATGTAACTGTTTCAGTCACCTGTGGGGGCACCATGTCTACTTTAACCTTTCCAGGTAACTAAGCTGTGGCCCCAAGCCATCTCCCTCTGCTTTCCATAGAGACTTCCCTTTGCAACCAGGTGAAGCCGCGGTCAATCAAGGGAAGCACAGATGAAGGGAAGCATAGACCAAGCAAAGCACCGTCTTTACAGAAATCAGTGACAGCACGAAGCATAACAGCTGCAATTAGAAGAGCTTTAACTGGTTCAAACTGCTGTAAATGAGAAGAAAAACCAATACATTTAGGATTGGGAGGAGGGCATCTAGTCTTACAGTATTCCAGCCACATATGTCCTTGTGGGGGTGAGCAGGTGGAGAGGTGGACATATTTGTGATGCTTAAGTGCCACAGCTGGCAATCCTGTGCCCTCATTCCACATTTTATGTGCAGCTTGCCTGTTACATCAGATTTGCCTTTGGGTCGTATAATCAAAATAATAATTTTGAATTGATCTTATGGAGGAGAGGACTGCAGTGTTACAAGCAGCAGACATCTTATTGTGGCCAGAGTCAGGAAATGTCTGTTCCCACCCAGAGATCCACAGGTTTTTACTGGAAGGCATCAGCATATTTAGTACCTATGCCAATTTAACACTATAATTTAGCAAAGTCCATTCCATCACAAGAAATTTTCTTCCTTTTTTTACAAGAGATATATAACAGATTGGGAGGAGCAATTAAGTAAGAATAAGAGAAAAAAAATGCAGACCATTTTGGTTTAGCTTTTGCTTTTTTTTTTTCCAAAGGGAAAACCACATAAAAGATGATTAACAACAGGGAAACATCTTTCTGGATGGATGGAGATGCACGAGGCTGCCATGAAGACATTAGTGACCTGTATTTCTGCAAAAAGGGAAAATTTATCCATTTTATTTCCCAAAGCAAGATAAACTCCCCTTTATGGACAAGCTTACAAACAGCTGGATCAGCCAACCAGCCAGCTAGATACCACCAGACAACAAGCACATTTTATAAACAGCTGAACAAGTTTGCCATCTGGCAACGCTGGGAACAAGAGATGAGGCCGAACTCCATCCCATTAAGGGAAATGAAGACAGAGACTTGTGCCAGACCGTGAAGGATGCAGGCAAGATAACCACTGGCAACAATACTTTCCTAAGAGTTGTTTCTCCTCTCCACCGCTGCAAAATCAGTTTACAACTGAACAAACAGGAACTGCTGAAAGAGTGAATGCAACGTATTTTGCCTGTCCTCAGGGGCTTTACGTTTCCAAAAAGCATGGAGCATGAGGGGAAATCTTTGGAGGAAAGCATAGTTTTTCTTCGATAATAATGTCTGTCCAATAGCTAAAATCTGTGCTCCAGCTCAGATGTTCTCCTGAAGAGGCCTGCAGAACTGAAGCTGAATCAGAGGCATACGTATGAAAACACTGCAGAAATAAACCACCACATACATCAAACTGGCCCATGTTTGTGGCCTCTCAGACTGCTGGAACAAACACTAGTCAGTATATACAAGCTTGAATTATTAATGGAAAATAACATTAGCTGTAAATTTATCTCCTTTCTTTCACCAACCATTGGAAATCAGAATATATTTGCAAACCCAATTCAATGCATGCTAGTCAGATGGCTCTAAGGAAGATTTTTCACACAATGTAGAAGTTGAGACGTTTTCAAAGCAGTCATTTGCTGCTCACAATGTGTTTCATCAAAGTTGCATCTGTCTTACACGTCTGTATCTCTTCTCTCTGACTGGAAGACTGAAACTTCCTAAACAGAGAAATAGTAAGAAAAGAATAAACAACATGTTCCCATCTCAGTAACCCCTCCTTATCAAGTAAGGTACTTCTATTCTTCCCATTGTAAGAGTATGTCTTCTATTATAAATTCTAGCCTCACATGAAGACTCACCACAAAGTCCCACTAAGATTTGAATCTGCATCATGTCACGCTGGCTGCCTGCCAAAAGGGAATTTTTTACCTATGGCAAGTAAAAAGCAGCCCCAGGTGTAGGCAAAATGAACCGCAATGAGAATATGCAAATACCAGTTTGCAGCATTTGACCCGCTCCAGTGAGAATATTCTAGTGCCTTGTGCAAGACATAGACCAATCCGCTCAAAGAAAAGAGTTCTTTTGCTAATTTAAAAGGTGTTCTAGTCACAAATTAAACTTGTAGGATTGACTGAGAAAAAAATTGAAAAAAAAAGACATGTCTGTAATTCCATTAAATCCATTTTATGGTCTGGTTCCTTCTACCCAGGGACAAATACGCCTACAGCAAGGGGGCTTAATCTGGCCATCAATGAGTGTTTTTAGCCCAGTGTATCACCACCGCCTGCAATCCTTCTCTAGATGCATTAAAAGCAGACTTTTACATAGAGTAACTGATGCACAGCACCTTCTCGGAAACAAAGTCGTAAGACAGATGGATGGACATATGTACAAGTGCAGCTAACTGCTAATGTAGCCATTAGCACTCGACAACATGACACCAGCTTGGGACATTTTCTGGAAGAATTTATTTTTATAAATAAAACCTTGGCATCCTGAGACTGATACAATCCTGCTTTTGTGAAACCTGTGTGAGACATTTAAAGGGACATGGACCCCATTCTCCTTTTGCCCTTTTCTGCTAAAGTTTCAATAATGCCCCTTCCTTTCATCATGAAAACACTACATTGGCATGAAAATTCACTATATGACTCTCAACTTCAAAATTTTGTTTCCTTTAACTTCCCTTTTTTTTTTTTAACACAGGTTAACTGATTCCTGATGGAGGTATTTAGGTTTTACTCAAGAAAATTCCTACACTGGCCAAAATAGAATTAAAATGGAACAAGAGCGGATGAGAAAATACAATGAAAAACTACAACAGTAAAAGTCTTCTTCCAAAATATATGTCTCCATATCAGGAATGGACATGAGTACATATCCATCCACGTATTTATTTGAGGTCTATCACTATGGACATCAGAGTTTTCCACATGTGGAAGGACTATAAATTCATAGCTTCAATAACAGCAACTGAGTCTCCGCTACGTAATGAAAGTATGGTCCTGGGGTCCCTCCACACTAAACTAGGCAGATGGTGAAGCGTTGCCAAAAGAAAACAAACAGGGACCTCTCCTATTCAAAGCGTTCAATAGGCAACTGGTTTCTGGTTTTAGGTGAAGTTGGTGCGGTCTTCCCCAAGGGGTTACCTCTAATAAAGCAGCTAGGTTAAGGCTGTCAATGCCTTACCAAACTTCAGAGGAATTGTATTTGCCTTTTGCAAGTAAAGCCTTCCCTTTAATGGGACAGTTACCTCATCACATGCTGGGCATATATGCACACACACCTTCAAAAGGACTAAGCTCTTTCCCAGGCTCCCATGTAAACACTTAGACCCAGCTTGTTCCTGAAGAACAGAGAAGTTTATTTTTAAAAATCACTCCTAAATATTTTGGGTTTTTTCAACATTTACCTAGTGCTATTAATAAAAAAATAAGTAAAATTACTTTCCCCACAAAATCAGTAAATTTACAAATTTAACAGTAGAGCTTTAACTTATTTTTTCCATTCTTGTTTTTTTTAACAAGATTGTTTACTTCTCCCAGGTGAAGCCAATACATAGATAGAGGGGGAAAAACAAAGCATACAAGGAAAAGACTCTTTCAGTCATTAGGTCTCTTACATTGGCAACTCTCCCTGTGTTTTCATCTGTGAATTTTCTAAGGTAATGGCCAATCTCAAACCATGTGCTGAAGTAATAATTTCATGATAAAACTAATCTTTCCAATAAACAGCTCTCTGAAACACTCTACTTTTCATTTTCAAAGAGCCAGAAGGATTATGGTAGTGATTTGGATATCTACTTTTCTAAAATTGCCCTCCAAGTCTTCCTGATTCTAATATAATGCTCAGAATCCTTAGCAAATAGGAATTGCAGCTAGAAGAGGAGAAAAAAAATACAGCAAAAACAAATGTAGCCTTAGAAAATCACCACTGTAAGTAGTTTCATTCCTTGTACTAAAAACCATTTGAAAACTAATCTACTGCATATTCTTTCCTTTCAGAAAATGTAAATTGATCTTTCAGTTTGAATACCTGTCAAAGCACAACCACTATAACGTTGATAAGTCATTTTGCTCGCCAGTTGATAATGTCTGATACACTACAAACTTGCACCTAGCTTCACAAGAACTGCTGGATAAGGTTACACCCAGAACAGGGTGGGGGAGGTTAACTCTTGGAGAATTTGACAACAGCAAGGTGAGGAGTGTCTTTCTTGCACCAGCACCTCCCCCAAAGTGGTATGGAAACACATCACAAATAAAGACCACTAAATCAGGTTCAATCACTGCCGTACACAAACTGTTGCCATGCCCTTTCCATACAGCGATTGGGGAGGATATTACTGGCTGCCAGGAAGCTAAGAGTGGGTAAATTTGCTAAGAAAGAAGTAAAAAGGTGGCAGCCAGCATCACTGGGACATTCTGGACAAGCTTGCAACGGTGCTGCTACGCAGAGGCCCGCTTCAAATACCATAATATTAAATATCTACTCTGGCAAAACTGGATGACACTATGGCTTACTTTACCAAAAATCACTAGTTAAAAAGAAATTAAAATCCTAGATACCTTTTGATTTCAACAACTTCTCTTAAAAAGTCTGTTCTAGGTCGTAGATTACACCAGTTCCAACAATATTGCCCACCACAGAAAGAAAAAAAAAAAAAAGGCGGCTTTTGGGATTTGTTGCCTTTTTTGCTTGTTTCTAAACTTAAGGTTTATCACTCAAACTACCGTATAATTTTGTACATTTACTCTAAGTTTCTGAGGGACCTTGCTTCCTAAATGGGAAGACTCTTGTTCAGAAAATACTGAACAAAGGCAAAAATGCCTTTGATTGTAACGGAGCTGGGCATTCACTCTGCGAGCAGCACTTTTCCCCTGACTTTACCGAGTTTGAAGTAATATGTCTTGAATAACCCTGGGGTGTGTGCTCCTTCAGGAGCAACGGGAAAGGAGAACACCTCCAAAGCGAGAGGCAACTCATTTAATAATTGTACAGACCTCCCTGCTGGCTACTTGAGAGTGCCTACAGGTCTAGTTAGACTTTTAGACCCATGCAGCAAGGTAAGAAAAGTCCCAAGAAATAATTTTCCAGATTTGAGACCTTATTTCTGGTTTCCATATTATCTATGAGACACCCCTTTCTCTCACAAGTGCATATATTTTTCACAAGCACTCACTAGTTGTGACAAATTACTTTTAGCCTACAAACCGTCTCTAAACACTTCATCTTAATTATTTGTTATTTGTGGAGTGCAATTGGTCTGCTTAATTACTTGCTTCTGTCTCTTTGTGCCCTCAACAGATGGCTGAGCACACTTAAATCAAGAGAATAACCAAGTTGAAAAATAACAGAGTACTTTTTTTTTTTTTTAGCTCAAGAAAGACTGATACACTTTGCAGGATTTTCACAAATCACTGCTATTTAAATATTTGTGAGCAGTGAGCGGGTTACACGCTCACATGGCAGAGCTTTCCATGTGAACATGTCATTGATGAAAGCAGCTGCTCTGTGTGCAAATCCTTTCTGTTTCGCCACGTTCTTTTCTGCTTCCCAATACTAGCTGTCAAATCCTGAACAGAAAGAGATGCCCAACAGAAAGAATAGGGGAAGTTTTGGGGTGCTGGACAATGCGTGGCGTTTCTCTGAGGGGACTAGGAAAGCGTACAAAGATACAGGTGGTATTTTTAGCCTTGGGGATGATAGAAGGACTGAAGAAGCAGGTTATAGCCTTGCAGATTCATCTTCCAGCTCTAAAAAACCCCCTCACAGGAGTTGTTTGGGCCTGAGCAGATGCTGCAGCTCCAGCGACAGCTCAGGCATAACCAGCTCTGCAGGCACAGCCTTACGTTACCCCATAGATGCTCCTCGGTGCAGCAGAGCTGCTTCAAGGGCACCAAATTACTAATTTCTGACAAAAACTACCATTTTTTTTTCCTTCTCTTTCTATGAAACTTTCCTTGAGCATTATTTAGATGTCTGAAAGTTACCTGAAAGCCAAATCCTTTCCCCTTTGCTGAGAGAAGAAGGGAAAGCTTCATAACAAAGGCGGCTTTTTTCTTTCCTAGAAACCACAAAAACCTCCTAAAAAGTATGCACAGCTTTGCCTCAGGCTGACAAAAATCCCACCCTACAGGACTGGCTTTTCAAAACAAACAAACAAAATACCCGACAAAATCCCCTCCAAACCCAGGAGACAAACCAGAGCCATAAATGTCAATGCTATTGTAGTGAAACACACGTGCGTGGACAAGACCCCCCTGCCATGCAAAGCAGTTTTGGAAACTAAACCCTTGATTTTCAGTTGAGTGGTTTCCTGCCTCAAATCAGTGATGAATTTGACTGTTCAGCCAGGCAGTTATTTCACAAGGGTTGTGTTCAGCTGGCGGGACTTTCCTCCC
The DNA here is from genome assembly GCA_013398225.1 of Steatornis caripensis. Lineage (NCBI taxonomy): Eukaryota > Metazoa > Chordata > Aves > Caprimulgiformes > Steatornithidae > Steatornis > Steatornis caripensis. Next base: position 26,991 of record VZSC01001499.1, read on the forward strand.
ACTGCTCACGTGGCTCTGCTCTGGCTGCTAGTCCTCACGTACTCGCTCATGTAAGGGATGCAAAGTGGATGTCACTTACTGCCACGCTGATGGCTTTTGCTCAGCTCCACCAAGCCAGCCATGCTCTGTTTGATTATACGCACTAAATTTTTGTTATTTGGCACAGAAGTCTAGCTTTGAGTCTGGTTTTCTTTAGGTTCCCTCAGATGCCCATTGCCTTTTCCAAATGCAGACCCAATTCCTTCAAGGAACCCCCTTTTTTTCCTCTCAATCACACTAAAACTGAGGTTGTATCTAAGCTTCTCTCTGCTTTCAAACAGCTTCACACTCTCTGTCTCATTCTGTTACATGCTTGTCAATCCCATTTGCTCCTCAGCATGGGTAAGACCAAACCGGCTCTGCTTAGAAACAACAGGCTTTTCTGGGAGTTATAGTATTTCCTGAGTATTGTTCAGACTTCCTGCAGAGTGAATTGATGGCAGACGGCACACAGCTATTTTTGAATCCTCCTCTTTAAATTCTCCCTTCTCATCTGCCCCAGATTAAAACTCAAAGGAATTTAGAATAGATGCTCATCTAACTCATCACTGTTCCTCATACATTAATACCTCAGGTCATCTCTATCAGGAGCTTGAAAAGTTCCATGTAATGTGGTACAAATTTAACTTCAATTTTTCTTCACCTGAATTTCTAAATATATCGACTCTGTTTCTCCTTGTAAATCTAAAATTTCTCAGTTACAGAGCCCAAAACATCCTGCTGGGAACAGACCTCCCAAAGTTTCCTGAAAGAAAACAGGCTCCTTGAGAGTAGGATTCATCAAGCAGATCGTTAGTGAAGGAGTCTGTAGGGTATTTGGTTTCTCCAGCTGTGTGAGAGCACGGGTGCAATACAGGACTCGATGATATGGTTAGCATCCTTTTAAGGGAAGAAAATGCATTACTTCTTCAGTACCTTCACAGGCTCTAAGTCATAGCTAGAGAAAAATCTCTGAAGAACCCCGAAGCCCAGAAAAACACCCCCAACATGAATTTACACCAGCACACACGAGATAGTATGTGTGTGCAAACAAGTGTGTATGTATGCACAGTACACATAAGAATGGCTGTGTTTGACATGACTGTACGTGCATGACTGCACAGGAGCATGTGCGCAGCCCAGGGAGTGAAGTGAATGTAGTTGTTCTGGCCAAGTAAGATGTAATGAAAGGGATGGAGTGGAAGGAAAGCCTTACAGCAAACAGAAAGACTGAGGAACTGGCTTCTCCATACCTTTCCTATGTCTAAGTACTCACAAATGGTGCTAGCATCCCCTTGTGCTAATGTGCTTGTTCTGCGGGATGCTGGAGAGCCAGAGAGCTTTGACACAACCACGCAGAAGTGTTAATGTACTAACTCAGGAAAAAGGTGTCTTAAACTTTAAGGCTTCTTTAATCTACTGCAGGGGAGGTGCAGATGTCGTAACGACTTACAAATCATTAGGTTAGCTGACTGCTCCCGATTGCCATTAGCAGAGAGAAGGCTGAAACAGGTGAACCCGACAGGGAGCAATGGAAAAGCAAACACTGGGACTTCTCCCTCATACCTGCAGGAAAGATGAGAAAGAAAAGACCACGGTGAATGAAACACCACATGTTAGCAGATGAAATTAGATGCCATGCAGACTAAGCCACTCCACAATAGGGCTATAGCCTCAGGGACACATCTGGAGCAGCAAGAGGCAATGTCTCTTGACCGAATGAGGTCAAGGTAGAGGGAGGTATGAAAAGGCTTGTACTTGGCCTAGGAGAAGGGGAAGACAGGGACAGAGCACAGTCTCAGTGGGACAAGCTACTGAGGAAAATGCTTGAAGACTTTTATCCTGGAGCTTTACTCTGCTTGCTCTTGGCTCTGGGTCACAGTAACAGTTAAATGAGCCTAAAATCACGTACTGTACTGGCGACAGATTGTACTGTATTGGTGACAGATCGAGGCAGCTCCAGGGCAGAAGGGGGCCCCAGGCTGACCGCGTGGATAGAGGAAGAGTCTGGCGTAAACAGAGCACTTAGCTTTTCTCAAGCTAAAGTGTGGCCAAGGATGACGCTGCAAGAATTTCTCCAAGCAGTATGATGTCAAAAAATCTAGTTTTATGCAACTGAAACTGTTTGGGTGAAACAGGGCAGGTAGTTATGGCCAAAAAACAGTATGGAGAGGAGGAGAGTGAAGGTATGAATTCCACATGTGAAATATTGTCTTACCCATTTTTTATCTAAAAGTGTTCAATTTCTCATTTTGGAGCAAAATTTCTTTTTAAAATTGAAATAATTAAACAGCAAAAACATTAAAAGATAGAACAAATGAAATGCGTAAGTCAATATAAATATTTTTTTTCTATTTTTTTCCTCTCCATTCTCTTAGAAGAACAAAACAAATTGCCTGGGACAATCATTTTCACTGCTGAACTAAAAATCCATTTTCCCAACAGCTCTTCACTGGCTGTCAGTCCATTAACACTTCCTAGGGCCAGGTATTATAAGAATTAATACAACCTGGCTAGTGCTGAGTTAGAGGGACCAGAGTGACAGTTTTAGACAATGCTAGCTCTCACTTGTCTTTACAGTAAGCATAGTTAACTAGAGTCTGGCCATATGAACAGCTCTTAAACCATGTGTTTCTTCAATTTCTCTGCTTGTAATGCATTTTTACATTGTCAACTAGCAGAAATTATGAAAGTCAGGTCTCTTCCCAGAATGGAGCCTTTTTTTATCGATTCCATGTTGAGCATTTTCAGGGAGAATTCCAGAGGCAGGGAGAAATGCCCTGACATACCCCGGGAACATCCTTTGGGGAATATCTGGGTACTGCCTCATATTTTAGAGGTGATCAATATTTTCCTCAAGCATGAAAGGAAGAGCTATTTGCTAGATTTCTTGCTTGCTGCAAATTACTCACCTGATCTCTTAGTGAGTCCTGTGTGTTCAGGCATTGCAGGAACTCTTGTGACTGGCTTTGGACTCAATGCCCGGACAATACTTGGCAGAAGGTGAAAAGCCCCCTGGATCTACCTCACATTTGTGTCACTGAAGCATAAGTACCTTTCTAGGAGTTTGGTGTCTGGATGGCACTGCCTGCCTATCTTAAATCTTCATTACATTGAATATTTAGCTACAAACTGATAGTGCATTCTACCCAACATATGAACTCTGCCTTCTCAACTTTGGATGATTTTCCTATGGGACTTTGGGCAAATCACTCAATCTGTCCATAGTTTAGTTTCCTACGTGTAAACAGAGATAACTTTTGCTTTGGTCCCCCTCTATTTTGTCTTATCATTAACAGATGCTTGAGAGGAAGGACTGTCCTTACTATATCTTTATGCCTCACCTCATGTAGAACTGAGTCACAAACACGAGCACCTGGATCTAAATAAAAGACAAATACCACACACTACACAAAGAACAATGGAATGCAAATAATGATTAAAGGCTATCGATGTAAGTAGACATGTTGGTGTGGGAGCTACGTGGTGAAAAGGGAAAATTGAGTTTCTTTTATTTTCTCCTCCACTCCCAAATAGAGTTTAATTCCTCTCCGACACAAGCATTTATGCAACACTTTTTTTAAATGGTACATTTCTCCTGAATGCTGTATCACACAGATCAGTCTTTCTTCAAGGTCAGGATTTTGTTTGATGTCTTTGTCTTGAGCAAACAAAGGTAAATGGGAAAAAGAAAACACACACTAAACCAGAATCTGCTGAGCCTTCTGTATAAACGTTTCCATTTGCTCCCTGAGTTTGCTATGTATTTCCTCTATTTAATCTTTTATAACTATATAAACAAATCGATTAATTCAACTGCCTCACACTTCTAAATGAAAAAGAGAAAGTCAAAATATGGTAGCCACCATACTGTCCAGTTGGTGCCAGTTTTGGGAGACTGAATCTTACGTGAAGCCTGTAAATTATGAAATGTGTAAATGAAACGCCAGTACAGGATATTCTTTTTCCTGGTGAAACTGGACACAGTTTTAAGACCTCCAGCTCCTTTCTACTAAGTGCTGCATCAACACTGAGTGGTAAACAGTTGGCCCTATTGGAGTAGAAAGGACTGAGAAATGGTGATGGAAATAAAAAGTTAATGGTTTACACAATGGGAGCCAAGGCTATGAGACTACCTAATCTACCCAAGGTTAGAGAAGTATCTTGTGCCAGAGCTAGGACTTGAACTCAGCCCTTCAATATCTTAATGTAGGTATTTAGCGCTTCTTCCTGAAGTAGACAGTGTATTTTGTAACACTGAACTTCATGAGAAGGGAAATCCAACAAATGCCAAGCTGAGAAGCACAGGCTTCTAGGGAATTCTTGAACATAGACTATTCTTTCCAATACCAGAAGAATAAAAATAATCTAATGAGCATGGGGAAAGGTAAAGGGATTCTGAGCAAGGTGTAATTACAGCACCTTGTGTACAAGTCAAGGAGAAAAGGCACATCTGGCAGAGAAAAGGGGTTGTGCTGCTTCTTTATTCGAAAAGAGAGCAGAGAATTTGGTGGGTTAGTCCTTTTCCTGTACGACTTTGTCCCTCCTGCTAGCAAGAGCATCAAGGTCACCCTGCAGTCAGTGGCTACTGCCCCATGGAAGCAATGGTCACCTCTTGGCCCTTTCCAGCTGCCCAGCAGCAGCTGGCAGCCCTACAGCAATGCCCTGGCATTACCTGCTCTCCCTGAGGAATAAGAGCTTACTCGATAGCATCTCACTATGCTGCAAATTAAAAGTGACCTGAACCATAACAGTAGGGAAATGACATTTACAGCCCTTTTCCCTGCATATATAAAGAAGATATTCAAAAGAACAGACACTGGTGTAATGCAGCACAGCACCACTGAAATCATTGAAATGAAGCCAAATGGGATGGACTGAGGATCCGGCCCATTTCCAGTGATTTTTTTTTTTTTTTGTTCATTTGCTTGTAAAACATCTGAAACGAAAGTAAAATATAACCTGAATACAGGTCAGTTGCTAGGCTAATACAGACTTCACATAAATGACTGGGGGGCTTTACAGACCTAATCCATGTACAGCAAAACTCTGCATTGCCATGGAAACAATTACATTCAAAGAACAAAACGCAATTGATATCAAGCCATTCGGAAGGCATTTAAAACTTGTTATACACTTAAAGTACAAGGAAATTAGTTTGCTAATTAACACACTGTTCCTAGTCATTGTGATTTCTTTCTTTAATGGTGAGAGTGGTATTTGCTGCTTTGCTTTCCCTCCTAATGCTCCCTCCAACAAACACACTTAGCTTAAATACAATATTTCAGCATTTGTTTCAGCCATGTAATAAAAGCTCAAACTGCAACTAGTCTTTATCCTTTCTTTTTCAGCCAATGCCTCCAATAGATCCTTTTTAATCTCTGCTAATGTGTCTAATGTAATGAATCCCATACATAATGACATTATAATGGTTAGAAAGTGCTTAGGCAAGCCTTCCAAAAAGAAATAGACTTCAGACTCTTTAAACAAAAATCCAAAACAACAATAACAAACCCTTCTCCAATAAAAACACCTTTTAATTAACCTCAGCACTCAGGGCACTGCTTAATTAAAAATTATAATTTCTAGTATTCCAGCCCTAGTTTTGCATGAGGTCAGTCACAATTTTCCCCAAGTTTGCAGCAGAAAAGCAGTCTAATGATCCCAAATGACACCTAGCATTTGGAAATGCAATGCTGGTTGCATGTTAATAGAAATAATTTACTTCTTTATGAAGATTTTAGCGTAAGCCTTCAGAAGCAACAGGGTACTAAGAGAGATTAACCATGAGGATGGCACTCTGTCCAGGTGCCTCCAAGAAAAAGGTCTTTTGTATATTACACTTGCAAAATTCCAGCATAGCCAGTAACCAATGTTACCAATTTAGTAAAATCTGTAGCTTTCAAGATCTTGATTCCTTCCACTGTCCTGTGGGCAATTCATCAAAATGCCTATAAAGGATGTGCAGTTGTCTTAAATGTCTTCTCTAGCCACTGGATAGAGATGAAACTCCAGAGAGCAGTTCAGATCTTACCTGGGCTCATTTGTGTTCTGGAGGTTCTTCTGTCTCTATTACCTACAGAGACTGCGACATGATTAACTCCTGTGTTATGGGGGGGTAAATCCAGCCCCAAAGGCCATATTAATGCAATAAATGGTGTTGTATCCCCTTTATTTTGTGAGAGACTGAGGCACAGAGAGATGCTGTGACGTGACTCTTGTTATTAATCAAAGCAAAAGAAGCTCACGTTTCCAAATCTCTCATCTCAATGCCTTCTCTAGGAATATAAGACTTGCTATTGCTCATTCACATCTAAATACAGATTTTGTCACAAAATCCCAAACTACTTTTACATCTGCTTTTTCTGACTGCCACGTCCCATCCTGGGCAGAACAGTCTGCAGCAGCTTTTTGATCTCTGTGCAAAACAACCTCTCTGCAACTGCGTGTTTCCTTTCTTGTCTCAGAGCTCCTGTCTGGGTGGACATAACCTACTTCCAAGCTCCTCTCATTCATTCACTGGTGGCCTGAAGACAGCTGCATTAGCAGCATTGCAAATCAGCAGCACAATTAGAGAGGTGAGCACCCTTCAAACCTAAATACTGTAGTCAGCCTGTAAGAATAACACAACTTCTAGCTAAAGTTGTGTCCCAGTCCCCATCTTCAGGGAAAGAAAACATGGCTCAGCATTGCCATGCATAGCTAAGTACATTGCTTCCAGGTGTGCCTAACTCCAGGCCCCAAAACCTGGCAGAATTTGAATAAAACCTTCAGGGGTTCCCAAAAGTCCATTTTGCTTGAAGGAAACTGAAGCACATGTTCAAAGTTAAACCTATGCCTAAGAATTTTGCTGGACTGAGATTTTGGTGCTTAGCAGTCTTAGCAATTCCCAAACCAGTTTGGGCTAGTAGTAGAAAATGAGCCAAACTAAAAACCAAAGCAACAACCAACCTAACACCCCCAACGCCCCCGCCTTTTTCTGTCCTTTGCTGTACCACAAGGTCTTAATCATCAAGGCTGTTTTCTGCATTATACTAAAAGACAGAAAAGTAAATCAAGTGCCTGACATGCACGAAATCCCATTTTGAGAAGAATTGTTCAGGACTCAAGGCAGATGAAATTCAGCTATTAAGTCTTAAAATTGTGAACCTTTGAAAAGTGAATGGAGGTACAAGAAATCCTGCTACAGCTAATCATGAGATTAAATGTTAAAAGCTCAGCGCTGTACACATGATTCTGCCTTGATGAGCCAGAAAAGGTGTATAGGCAATACTTTAATAGCTTATCTCCTTTTACCCTGGCCAGACTGCAGGGAAAGACAAGGATCATCTCCACATAGAATTTTTACGGAACATCAGAAAACATATAAAACCCCTAATAAAACCCTCATTACCCAATTAATTTTGAACCTTCCTGTGTTACAGAAAATGACAATGTCCTAACAGAGGGCCTTGCTGGCTATACGTGGTTAATGAACACAGCTGGGCTGACGGTTCTTGGCTATGCCTTGGCCATGCTGGGTGGTGCCAAAGTTTCTCCAAGATCCCAATAGCATCATCTCCCACATGGGACATTAACTGTAGTTTTGCATCCGTCATGTCCGTAAAAAACCTCGAAACCTAAAACAAACCACCGCCACCCTCGAACACCCCAATATAGCACAATAATTATATTTCCTGCCATATTGCCTCTACTCCTGCTGAGATCTTCTTCTTTGAAAGACAAACTTTGAGTTAATCATATGGTATTAACTATGATCCTATAACTTCCCTTCAACACAAAAAAAACCCCCTTCAAATAGACTAAAGCATATTTAGTGTGTACTGTTTCTCTCTTTCAGAGCCAAATGCCTCTCAGAGGTAACTTAATCATCAATTACCCATAAACTTAGTGTTAAGCGTTGCCACTCAATTTAATTTGCTTCCTGACAAAGAATCCCTTCCTGGGGTTATCAATATGCTACATAGGAAATAGTTTGTGAAATCAGGGGGAAAAAAAAAAATAGGAGGATGAGAGCATGTTAAGGTGTTTAAGCTGCTTTTGATGTATACACATTGTAACTGCACAAGGAAGGCACAAACCCCAAACGAGGAAGCAGACCAAAAAGAGAAAACTGTTAATACAGGAAAAAGAGGGATGCACTTAATGCCTCAGCAGCTTGACCTTTATAGAAGAATAACCGCAAAGCACAATATCTAGCCTAAGGAAAGAAAGAAATAACCTGAACTCTAAGCACAACCCAATACTCTGACTAGAAGCCTGATGACTCTTACATGCTAGATGGCAGAAAAGGCCATTACAGATTACCCAAAAAGTCACCAAAATGTTTGCATTTGACCTTGCCCTAGGGCTTACTTGCAGCTACAGAGACTGAATATTTATTTCTGTGTATTCTGTAGCCTAGAAAAAAAATCATTGCTTCTATCAGTTTTATAATTGGCTATAGCATTTCCTAGAAAGGCCATGTTATGGCCTGCTCACTCTGCACATCATTGCAAGTGGCGGCTGCACAGACAGCCACAGACACTGTTTCACACACAAAGAGGATGACACATTTCCTCATGGAGACAGCATTTCAGGCTTGCCTTGAATTACACACTGTGGACGATGGGAGAGTTTCTGTCAAAATGGATGACTGTTCCTTCCTCGAAATATACTGCTCAGGAATAAAAAGGGCAGGCTGGGCAAAAATAGCCTTTATGCTTTTGGGAGAAGGCCAACCAGAAAGCTCCTGTTGAACATGAAGTAGAAACACGGTCACTGAATACTGGGAAATTAAGGTGCAGAGTAATGGCTGAGCACAAGTGACAGCTCAGAGAGAAGTGGAGCCATCCAAACCAAATGCCCCGGCCAGGGAATTTGTGACAAGTCTGTGGAGCTCAGTAATACTCTTGTATTGTAGGCCAGAGGCAGGAAAGGGATTCAGGAGCACAGGTTTTTAATGATTTCTTCTCTCCAAAGGTGGAATAACTAGACTTATATCAAGGTCATCTCCAACTACTGTTTTACACCAGTCTGTAAGGGTTGCTCCTGTGTGAAGACTAAATTAATGCCAACATGCCAAGCCTGAGCAGCTCTTATTAAAAAACTTCAAGTAAGCAGTCCTAGATTTCAAGTATAGGGAGATCATCAGTAGCGTCAAGAGAAACTCAATCAGTCAGTTCAACTATCCCTCTACAGTTACATAATGGTGCAGAACATGCATATGTGGTGCTTCTCACCAGTGTAAGGAAGAAGAATTTTCTGTTCTATCACATTTGGTATGACAATACCAGTTTGTCATCATGTCAGTGGGAACAGGAGAGCTGAGTCCCACCATCTTGCTGCAGTCATGAAGCCTGGCCACAAGACTGGGGTTGGCCCGTTGTGCAACAGAGGCACATGGCTACACCCAGAGTGTGGAGTGAAGAAGCTAGAAAGAAGCTGAAGCACAACACTAAAAATGTGTAACTTGCCACCAGTATGTTTGGGGATAGGACTCAGTCTGATGGGTGGTAAGTATTCTGCTCCCTTTTCAGCAATTTAGAAGAGTAGAGATTTTCAATAAAAAATAAATGCAGTTGATGGCTGAGAAAGGTGTTTTTTACTCACATCCAAGAGGTGAAGAGATTAGGTTGGCACCCAGGGAAGAGTCTGTTCAGATCTTCACAGCCTTCCTGAGCTGTTTTGGGTCAGTTCAACCATCGCCTAGTTTTCAGTGGTACAACTGGAGACGCAGGGGTTTTTTTCAAAATTACCTAGGTGCTTACATCTACGAATCAGATACTGAGCCTCAGACATCTGTCTAGACTCCCTCTAAAGTCAACAGAGAAAGAAGACAGGGGCATCACACATCCTCAGATTGTTGCTACACTTGTATTATGACAGATCAGCACAATTTTCAAGGCATCAAATTGACGAACAAGCCTCAGTGTCAGGGGAAGGCATAACATCCCATATCTTACAAGGTGCTTTAGAAAAGAGCTCTAAAATTAGCAGGTTTTGTCCTAGCTGGAGCCTGGCCAGCTTGATGTCCTTCGTATGGCAGCAAGTCCAAGGCCAGAGCGTCCTCTCCCAGGTAGTTTGTGAATGAATTTTCTCTGCAGAGAGAAAAGGAGGATAAGTTTCCTGAGGTATCCTCGGCTTTCATTGCATTCCTGTAATCCCAGCATTCATATAACCATAGAACTTCACACAAAAGTAAGAACAGTGGATTAAAGCACAGGTCTGTCACCTATTACTGCTTTTTCTTTAATTGAAGAAAGAGGACGTCTATACAACAAAACATCTGGAATAAGTAGAAAAGTCTCATGCTAATATTTTTTATTAACAGCTTCAAGATGTAATAGCAGCAAGATTTCTTCAGCATTAAAGATGCAGAATACTTCATCCAAGAGCAGGCTGAATGGCAGGAAACACATGATGAGGTACGAAGTCCCACACTATCCACAGTTAGAAGATGTCTTCTTATCACAGTTATCAAGTTGCAGATGACAGAATGGGAATGAACAACTCAGCTTAACTGGACACCACCTGTTACCACCCACATTCTGTGAGTAAAAAGGCAACCTGAACCATCAGGGTATTGCTAAACTAATGCACATCTGGCTCTTGAATAGCCAGAGATGGTATTTGAAAATAACCACTTGGAATATTATCAGCTATTGGTTGCTCTTTTCCAGAAAGCAGTTTGGTATCTGAACACACACACACACACCTGCTGAATAAGTATTTTAACTTGCTTAAATTCAATTACGGTCCCTTTACACAGTGGAAAGGCACTTTTCTGGCCCTGTATACCAAGCACATGAAAGCCTTCCATGCACAAGATGTGCTCAGCCTCAGCGTAGTCCTCATTATTTCTTTGAGCTGAAACAGTACCCTCTCAGTGAACAAGTATCACCATTGCAAGATTCATTATGTTTATTCTATGAACCTTAACTTCCACATTTATCAGATAATTTCAGTTTTCTTTTTTCACCTTTTGTGAAAATGACTCAGAAATCTGCAATTAAAAATTGCAACACACAAAGCAAGCTGCTGCTAAAGGAGTAGAAGCTATCCAATATACAAAACCAAAGAAGTAGTCTTAGGATTTAGGTCCCACACTTACTACTTGAGAGATTCTTTTTGGCAGTATAAATTGTGCTTTCTTTCCTGCAGTAATTCTTGTTCCTCTATCAGAAGCAGAAAAGAATAAGATATCATGACAGCCCCTCTACATTGACAGGAGCACCAGTTTGAGGTCTGGCCTTGGTTTAGGACCATTGTCGGTTGTACCCCTTCACTGAGTTCTGGTTTACTTGAATGTTCCTGAAACTCCTGCACTGATTTCTGTCTCCTTCCATGAGATGCAATTTGACCATGAACACAGTCCATTGATAATTTAAAGCTCTTTCTCTCCTCATCATTTAGTACTTGTTGTATGACATAATATATTATTTTTTTCTGTGGAGTAATGAATCCTTAACACTCCTGTAACAATAAGACAAGAACTTCTGTAATACTTCTGACTGTTCCCTAAATTTCACAGTACCAGATTCTATCTTTTATTCCTCTTCACAATAACCATCCAGCTGATGACCAAACACACACAACCAACAGTTGCTTGTCACCATCACTTCTCTGCAAGCTGTCTGCTGCTTGGATCAGTCTTCAATGTTAGCTCACAAATAACTTTCGATAAAACAAAATTAAAATCTACAGCCACGATTAGCCATAGAGATAATACAAAGCACTCGCCAGCACCCTTAGCTTCGTCTGGGCAATCTTCAGCTTTAAAGCAGTGCCAGAGTATCTTCATTCAACACTCACTACTCTAAACTATTCAGTTACAAGATCCTGACAATCTGTATAAATGTCTCTCTCAAAACCCCTGCCTCTATTTCAACAAGTCTTGTGAAGAGTAGTCTGTGCCTCTTGTGTGTCTTGGGGTGCATCCTGGTGGGATCAGCTCTGCGTAGGCACAGTAAGCGCCCTTGGCCCACATTGCACGGAAGTCGCCTCCCAAAGCAGCCCTTTCTAGTGCTGTGGGATAAAGAGCCCAGTGGCTGCTACACAAGGAAACACAAATAACTTTAACAGTGCTTTGATTTAATTGGCTCAGAATAGCATAAACAGTCTGTAGGAACATATTTCAGGGTAAAGTTAGCAAAGCCTTTAGGCAAAGTATAGCAAACAAGGGAGGAGTACAGCCCACTATCTTTGAATTGAAGGGGATACAGCACTAGGCCAGGGCATCAAACACGCATTTTGAGTTTCAACCCTATCCTCTACAAGACAGGATGTAGTGAACAACGTTTGCCCCCTGCTTGCGCATGATGTTTGGGGCTGCCAATACCACTCTGCCTTTGTGCGTCTCTGCTCTGTTCCCATATAAACAGGGGTTGTTTGTGGACTGAGAGGAAAAGGAGGCAGATTCCTACCTTAACACAAGCAAGGGCAGTTATCACACTCAAGGGAATATGATGGAATATCATCCATTTGTCCTCCAGTATTTGGAGACAGAGGGATCAGGAGCAATAAAGAAAAGATACCACCTCCATTAATGCACACCTCAAACATACTTGTAAGCAGCACATCCATTTACAGAGAATAAACTAGACCTGCAGTCTCTTCCAAGCAGTAGCAAGTCCCTGGGGAGGTATTTCTTTTGTACTGTAAGTAGATCTCAATGGAGGAGAACCACTCTTTCATGCCTAAATGTATTTGTATTATAATATTTTGTGTTTAATAGCTTCATAAGTGATGTGGATGATAGGATCAAGCCTACCAAAACTGAGTAGGGAAGCGGACACTTCAGAAGAGAGCCACCCTGCAGGAAGACCTGGATAGGCTGAAAGAGTGGGCTAACAAGAACCTTATGAAGTTCAACAAGGACAAGGGTAAGGTCTTGCACCCGTGAAAACACAATCCAGGAGTACAGCACAGACTGGGATCTACCCAGTTGGAGAACAGCTCTGTGGAAAGGGATCTGGTGTCCTGGTGGACAGCAAGCTCAGTATAAGTCAATGTGCTGCAGTGGCAAATAAAGCCAAAAGGATGCTAGGTTGAATCAACAAGAGCATCACCAGCAGAGATAGAGAAATAATAATCTCACTGTAATCAGCACTTGTCAGGCCAAACCTGTAATTCAGTGTTCAGTGTTGGTGCCCACTACGCAAAAAAGTTGCTGACAGGCTGGAGAAGGTCCAGAGAAAGGCCACAAATATGATCAGAGGACTGGGAAACCTGCTATGTGAGGAAAGACTGAGAGAACTGGATTTGCTGAGCCTTGAGAAAAGGAGGCTTAGGGGCAACCTCATGACCATGCTGCAGTACTTAAAACGGCAGCTGCAAAGAAGATGGAGACTCCCTTTTTACCCCTTGTCTTTTCCAAGTGACTCTTTGTAATGGGCACAAGTTACTCCTAGGGAGATTCCGATTGGGCACAAAAGGAAAATTTTTCACAATGAGAACAATCAGCCATGGGAATAATCTCCCCACGGAAGTGGTGGATTCCTCAACATTGGGCACATTTAAGATAAGGCTGGACAGGGAGCTGGGCCATCATGTGTAGACCATGCTTTTGCTAAGAAAGGTTGGACCAGATGATCTTTGAGGTCCCTTCTATGGTTCTACGTTGTTATTTTGCAATAGTACTGCCAGGGCTGCATTATTGTTCCTGAATTCTTCCTTTCCTCTCCCGGAATATTCCTCTGGGCAAGCTGTGGCTTACTAGGGGCTTTTACGGAAGACAGTCAGAGGCAGAACAGATAAAAATCCAGTTAACTTTACTGGCTGTTAAGTGTAGCATTGAAAAACAAGCCTTAAGGAATGCAACAGTTAAGCCAGCAGAAAACAATATTGTTTTCTGTAGCAATTTAGGACCTTCATAAAAGACAAGGGAGTCTAATAGTGTGCAGCAGTGGAGAAGGGCATAAAAGCGAGATATCTGTAAGCCCTGCCAGTGGTTTCATCCAGCAGGAGGCTGGACTTTGTGTTTGTAGGCAGGGTTGGTGTGTGCATACAGCCTCCCAAGGAAGCCAATACCCAACTTCACCCAATAGGCACACACCAAACAGGCAGGAACCCAGCAGCTGACACTGCTTGTTACAATGGAATGAACAGTGCCCATCATATTCCTGGCCCCACTTCAGCTCCACAGGTCCAAGCAGAGAAGGGGGAGAGACACAGCTCCACTAGTTTCTAATCAAATCGCACCTGGGAGGGAACCGGCTACGCAGCCAATACACCAGCTGAGGAACAGAGACCAGAAATTGGAGCCTGCTGTCCATCAAGCTGTGAGCCCATGACATCTGCCATGTCATGGATAATTACAGTTGTATCCAAATCTGGCTTCAACTTACCCACTTGAGCGGAAAGCAAGCAGGTTAGTTCATCAGTCAGAGCATTTTGTAAAGCCTCCAGCTTTATTTGTGCAAGGCTTCGCGGTGTGAAAGGGGATGATGTGGACATACTGAGACGCTTTGAAAGGACAGTGTGAATAGGCATAGTAGTGACATGGGCTTCAACAAGCCCACCCAAACACTCATTATAGTAAATGAAGCTCATACAGCTAATTAAAAGCTAACTCAGACATAAATATGTATGACCTGCAATCCAACACCTATACTGCAATGTAAACCAAACAGCAAAAAAACTCCCATTTAGCTTCTGGTCTGTCACTGACAAATTAAGTGACCTTGAAAACGTCACACTGCTTTCCTACCCCTCTGTTTAAAGTGTAGAGCAAGGACAGGAGAGGCAGTCTGCTATAATGGGACTTTGATCTTGGCTGGGATTTCTGATGGCTCAATAATCCCAATAATAAACATTTCAGAGACAGAACTACCTAGAGTCCTCCTCAGGCACTTTTTCATTGCATATGTATATATTCTATTTAGGCACCTACACATTAACTGTAGGTGAAGGCATCACCTTGTGCTTTTATTACCCAAAGTCCAAAGAAACTGCACATCCTAAAAGCCACCTCATAGGATGAAAGAATCTGAAATACAGAAGATGGTAGAATGCCTTTAGCTATAAATCTGCATGGTAAAAACTGGTCTGTCTTTCCTCCTGTCCATTCAAATTGGCTTTTATCTACATACTGAAAATTTCTACTCCATACGCAGTCAGAGGTAAAACATTCATGGTAGGCATTTGAAGCCTTCAGTGGCACCGAAAACTGAAATAATTGGCATATTACCACCAGAGACTCAAAAAAGTCACCTTCCAACTACAACGGGTTTCTTCTGACAAAAGTCAACCAAGGCACATAATGTCGTTGTTGTTCATTAGGTTTCCATTAATGATAAAATTTCTGATTTCAATATTTAATACACCTCAGAGATCATGGTGCATAATTTAATGTGCAAGCAGATAATTTGCTGATCAAGGTACATGTTTCACATTAAGGCAAATTGTTGCACACTTTGCTGATTAACTGAATGAGACACACACAAAGCATACAGCTCTTCTATCAATGAAGCATTGTCCTCTCTGGAGCTAGTTCTTCACGCTAGACAGCTAAAACCTGTACACCTCCGCTCTTATGTGCGGTACAGATGCTGTATCATCCACACTTGATCTGTTTTCTACCCTGATGCACTGGTTACTTCATACATAATTTCAGGATACCCTTGGCAATAGTGAAGTAGCCCATGTGTTGAGGCTGCTGTGCCATGCGCCTCCTGGTATTACAGAATTCCAGCATGGTAGGGGCTGGAAGGGCCCTCTGGAGATCATCTAGTCCAACCCCCCTGCTAAAGCAGGTGCCCCCAGAGCAGGGTGCACAGGAATGCCTCCAGGCGGGTTTTGAATATCTCCAGAGAAGGAGACTCCACAGCCTCCCTGGGCAGCCTGTGCCAGGGCTCTGTCACCCTCACAGTAAAGAAGTTCCTCCTCGCGTTCAGGTGGAGCTGCCTGTGCTCCAGTTTGTGCCTGTTGCTCCTTGCCCTGTCTCTGGGCACCACTGAAAAGAGTCTGTCTGCACCTGAATCCACTCCTTGCCTGGCATCGTAGACATGGAGAGCAGGTCTCTGGGCAGGAACCATGTTTTGAGGTTTCCACACTTTCATAGCCAAGCATAAATGCATCTGGATGAACAATAGATACAAATTGCTTTTAAGCCAGTATGCTTTGTGAAAACAGACAGTGTCACCACTGTGAAGTTTGACTAGGACAGAATTCCAGGTTAAACCCAGAGGCAGATTAAGCGGGGGAATACTGTGTTTTCATTCAGCAATTCAAACGTCTCATTTTGCTCCAGGGAGCAGCAAGACCCAGATGCCAAACCTCACAGTGATTCAGAAGACAGAAGGGTCATTATCACGCTTTTTTTCAGGGTGGGTTTAAATCATCTCAGGCAAAGGAAAGAGCTTAATCAATGGAGAAGTGCTCCTAATCACTCAATGAAACAGGGGAAGGAAGCAGGCTGGGGCAGCTACTTGTGGATTATAGGCCAGTGGCATTGAGATTGATCTCACTACTATTATTTGGGCTATATAGCTTACAACAGCTGCTGATCTGGGCTATGAACATCCAAACCAATTTTATTTACACTGGAAATAACAGGCAAAATATCAGCAAACTTTCTGGAAGCCTAAATTAAAGTCTAGTTATTCCTGGAGATAGCATCACTCCCTCTAAAACACAGGACAAGACACCAAAGAGTTTATGCTGAAACAATTCTGCAACGTTTTACCTGAACACTGTCCATTAACATGCAGATAGCCCCCTGCAAACCACTTAGAAAATGCACCCCAAAGTCAGAGTTTGTCAAGATTTCTCAAGACCTTTACATGCCTGAGATCCCAGAAGGTACCATCAACTTCAAAAGGTTTTTATATTTCCTCTCTGTCTCCGAGCTCAGTCAAATTAATAGGAATATATTGGCTCAGCCAATCACACTGGAGGAAATTGAGCTGGCTGTTAATGATCTCTAATAGCAAATGGCCCCTGGGCTAGAAGAGCTCCCAGTGGAGTGCCACTCCAACTATAGCAAAAGCCAAATTTTTCTAATGGTTTCACAAACTTTTTTTTCCCACCCTTTCACTGCTAATCCCCGTGCAAACTCTCTCTGCGGGCAGCAGTATTCCTTACCAGGTGCTGTTGGCCGGTGTGCAAAGCGACTCTTGTCTGCCGGGTCTGCTTTAAGCAGTGCCCCTCGCTCTGGCTAATTGATGCCAAAACCAACTCTGGATTTGAAGTCAAAAAGCAAAGGACAGCAATGGGGCCAGATCTGCAGCAGAGACAAGTTGGCTTTCTTGGATCTGCAACAACTACGAGCTTGGTCCTCGGGGGTTTTAGCTGGTGGCCTAGTGGGTTTGTATCTGATGTGCCCCTAACCTAGGCTGTTCAGATTTCTGTAAATAACCAAGCACAATTCAGCTGATCCAAACAGTAGTTGAGGAGAAAGACAATTTGTCCCTTTTCTTTCTTTTTGTTAATCTATTTGGGAAACTCCTCTCAGGACAGCTATACTGAGTAGGACAGCTATAACTGAATGTTCTTCACACATCATTTCATGTAACTATTAATCGTGACAGGCCTTGTCCTTTTGTTAACGTATTGGGTAAACTTCTTCCCTCTTGGAAGCCAAAGAAAGGCAATCTGTGGTCAGGAACAGAGAGGAGTCCATGGCTACTTGTATATAACAAGAATATGAGAATAAATGAAGTAGGGGAAAAAAAGAAATCCAATTCCATAACCAGCAGCCAGGTTTTCAAAAGCTCACCAGCCTCGATAATTCCTATGGTTTCCATCTTATTTTGGTGTCAGACTGGGGGATAAGACCTATTGTACTTTCTTTATTTCATCTGCTGAATTTAAAATGCTGATGGTGCTGGGAAGCAGGGCCTGGCACGCAGGCTTCCCCACTCCCTGCCAGGGGAGCATCCTACCCACTGCATTACAAAGTCAGATACCTGCATGTGGCCTTCCCCTTCTGCCTCCTCTCCCCTCCCACTAATTCCTAATGATTTTGCCATGCCATGCCATGGCTTTCACACCAGACAGAGTATGTTCCTGCTCTGCCTGGTTATTCCCGGGAGGAGCAAATCCTCCCTTGCCAAGTACTGCTCTGACTGCTCAGGGTCAGGAGTTGCTCTGTTGCCAGACAAAAAAGTTCTTTTACCTCTGACTGTGTATGCCAGACAAAAAGTTGCCAACACAAAAGTTCATTTTTCTGAAGTAAGACTACAGGTAACGCTGCTGTATCAGGGGATCTCCCCATACACCTTGACGTTCTTTTCTACATTTAAGTCACACACCCAGAGGCAGGTGCAACACAAGGAAACATACCTGGACCAACACGTGCCTTACAACCTAGAATAGACACGGCAGCACAAAGCTGCATGTGAAGGCAATGCTTGCTGGAGGACTTTGAGAACACACACAAGTTTCTAACCTGCAAAAATAGAAAGACTAGGAAGTCCATAACATCCTAAGTCTTCACTGAAGTAGCCGAGTTGCCTTCACTCAGCCATTGTAACTGCAGAGCCAGCAATCCTTGCCTACTTTAGGAATGAATGGTGAAGGGCTTGTGATAAGGCCAGCTAGGCTTCAGAGCAATATTTCTCCTGCCAGAGTCCTGACTGGTTGTCTGTAATGCATCACAAGGAAGATTTCCCCCAACACACTTCAAAAATTGACGGAGGTGCCTGCATTAAGAGCTTCAGCTCCCCCTGCCATCTGCAGATTGAGGGTTACTCCAGTCAGGTAAATCTCATGGCCAGATATGCCAAACTCCTACCACTGTAGAGACAGGTTATTTACAGCAACTCACACAGAAAGCTCTGATTTTGCCCATGATTTATCATCTTGTGCGACTAAAAATTCTCTCATTCATTACTAGTGACTCCATTCCCTTCTACTAGGGTTTGCAAAAGCAATCACCCCACTAAGGGCATCAAGCTTTCAAACCCAAAGGCCATATCCACCCAAATATTCAGGCAACGACTTCCCGCTCAGGCAGCAAAACTCCTGCAGGAGGAGGAGGGCACTGAAATACAGCAATATAACCAGCCATCATTATGAGCCATCCATCCCTCCAGCTATGCCAGCTTAAGTTCGGTGTTTTGCAGGTGTCTGTATGGCAGCAGACTTCAAACTAAGATGCTCTCCGAAACTCTTAAGGTCAGAGATTTTAGGCTTTGAAACCTTAAGCACAAAAAGTGCACTTCACAACAGCTCCTGTGGGTGTGATAAGGAGCAACAAATGCTTTTAAGCGCTCTTAAGAGAGAAGACGACAATGAAATTGAGGGGAAATGAAGAAAAAGATAATCACACTGCAAGTTGCTGCTCTCATCTCCCAACTACTTCCAAGGCAGTAAGAACCCAGGCAGCCAGCAACAGCTGCCACCTTATTAAACTCAACAATTTACAGGTGCTCAGAGGGAGTACTTGCGTGCAATTAGCCGAGCAAATTCACTTACTTCAAGATGCAGGGCCCAGCTTTCGGCTGCTGCAGTTTGGCTGCACTCCGTTAACTCTGTGGAGTACTGCCAGGTTACTCCAGACGAGGGTCTGGCTTAGGGGTGTTAAGGAAGCTGGGAAAGCCTTGCACCACATCGTGGTCTTGCAAATGATTACAGGTGTATCAAAAAGTATAATACACTCTTCTCTCTCTGCAATGGCTCTCTGCCTGTGGAAGGTACTGATGCAATCCATTAGGCCTACAGTAAAAAGAGAAAATAGGACTCCATCATACACAGGCCTGTTTGGTAGTATTAATCTAGCCACCCCAGATAACAGGGATAGGAAAGACATGGGGGATTAGATTTGGTGCAAGTAACAAAGCTCCTAAGCTTGCTTGAGAGCCTAGTGTGGGCAAAAAACCTGTATCACCACTGACTCAGGCTAGTGCTAGAAATGGTCTGAAGATACATCGCAACATGGACCTGGCCAGGCCTGACAGCATTAGGTGCCATGCCACTTGTGCCGGATGTCACGTGTGTACACAAGGAGCCCTGGCCAGGAGTGCTGCAGCCCAGACAAAAAAGGAAAAAAATAAGAGTCATTAATACCATCTCTGGAGCTGGGCAAGCAACCTGCTCCCAACCTGACCTTCCTTCATCTCAAAACCTCCCATCTAGCCATCTTTGCTCCGTGCCTCTTATGGCCTCCCCTTGCTGCTAGTACCTGACAAAAATGATTACCAACAATGATAAACATTGTCTAGCAAAGCCACTTCTACAGTGAGGTGTCATATTATGACTTTTTCCTTACTCAAGCTGGCATGAAACAGGGATAGTTTGGTGAACACAGCCCTCTGTAATGAGCGAAACTACTTGCATTTGGCCTGCTGATTTAGAAATCAGACAAAAGAAAGCTGGGATGATTGTTTTTAGAGTGGAATAAACAAACATGAATCCTTTGTGATACAATGTCTCTTGTGCTGTTCTTGCTCTTCCAGCTAATTTCATTATTGCAAATTAAGGAGTTTCTCTGGCCCTTTAAAAGGTGTACTCTCGTGCATACAAAGAAAATAAACAAAGTATTTTGCTTCAGGTCTCAGCTGCAGCCAATTTATTCTTTGAGCCTCTTGACATAAAAATCATAAGACTCTGGTCTCTTTGCCTTTTTCAGAGTCACAAATTGAAAGAGCCCCTGCTCACATCCACTCAAATTCAGTAACGCTGCAGCTCTGATTTCACAGTGACCTGAAAATACTTCTGTATTCTCTTTGTTTCTACCTGCTTATTCATTCCCAATCTCCAATTAAACAACATAAAAATTCAAAGTAACTTCTAATTGAAGGAAATCCAAAATGAAAGCTGGCCAGAAGGTTGAAATCAAAGAGCTGAATAGGATATCTTTACTTACACAAAACAGTCCTACGATAGCATCTAGGAGAGGATGATGGCTTTCCTCCGTAAAAGCCAGGGTCATACTTGGTGTATAGGAATACAAAACCACAGAACACGGTGCAATAAAAAAGATGATTTAGTGTAATCCTCAGCTGCTTCCTACTGCTTGGTGCACACTTTGTGGTGATGTCCCCAGTGCTCAGAAATGTCCTTTTCCTCTGAGAATGTCTCAGGTTGAGCAAGAACAGTGCCTGAGAGTAGGTATGAGAGGGATTGATGTTAAAAACTCCTTGCTAAATCAATGTTTTATTTAACAAGATAATTAGAACAAATATCTCGGAGCCTTTCGGCAATGTTACAACTCTAAGACAGCCTGGAAGCACTTAAATTGCATGTTTAAAATTGTCAGCGCTCAGAGAACTGGCTATGATGCTGTTTTGAAGCTCGTTAGCACCTTTAGTAGAAGCCTGGTTCTTGGACTCTGTACACTGTGTGCAGTGGTGTTTGCCTCAAGGTACAGTATGTAAGAAGAGCAAAGAACTCTCTGAAGCCATCAGGGACATGGGCTGATAAAAATAACAGAGACCACCACTTATCCATTAGGGACCAAAACAAAGAACTTCATCCCCCTGGGCTCCTGCTGTACTCAACAGAGGGAGATCGCTCCAAAGCACAAAACTGGCCCTGTAGGGATGCCTAACTCCTACAAACTACAAAGGTGATGATGGGCCAAGATCTAATGTAGGTGCCTTCATTAGATACCTGAAAGCCACCAGATGGATCCAGACTAGGTGCCTGGGAATTGTTAAATTTAACAATAATGCTACCTGGCTACAGGACTGTGGAATAACAGAAGAGCAATAAAGAGTGAAGATTTTTGCCCTTCCTGCTATGGCTTGCACAAAGAATTTTGGACTGCATTAGTCATGGCAAGCAGTCACACAGTGCAAGAAAACTTTCATGTGCCTCAACTCTATTTATTATGAGATCCAAAAATCACATGACTGTTTTTCACATTGTAACTCTTAACTGAGTCGTAATTCCCCAATTTCACCTCCTATTTTCATTGTAGCTACTTCTTATTGCCATAATCCCTGCAAACAAACTTGCTTTATGACACACCAATTCATCCCTAGACTTAGCCTTAGGCCTCCTGGGGTATTAATAGAAAGATAAGATCCATTCAGAGATGTGAATGTAGGCTCAGTCACCCAATAAACAACCTTTTGCTAACTGGGCATAATCCCTTTATCAGATTATGCCTGATGCATTGTATTCTGTAGTCTGCAAGTGCTTTTCTGGGATCAGTTAGAAGTAGCACTAGAGGAAAGAAAAAAATCCTTAACAAGGAATTTCACTACTAGAAGGATTTCTCGGCTGTAAACCAGCTAGGCTGTTAAAAAATTGAGTCGGCTTAAAGGAGAGCAGCAACTCATACGATCTGCAAAGACATCCTCCTAAACTGAACTGGGCACTGCAGTTTATCCCAGAGCACACAATTTATGAGATACCTATGTGCAAATAGCAGAGCGCCAGGAGAGGGTGCTCAACAATAACTAGAAGAGGTCCTGTATACTGGTTAAGCCCTGGCAACAGTGATGCTTACACACAGCCACTTACATGGAACTGCCAGAACCAACATGAAGAATAGAGGACTTCTTAATTCATATTTCAAAATTTCCAAGGGAATTTTAATCTAGCTCTTTAGAAAACATTATTGAATACAGGGAAGTCCACAGTATAAGATTTTTAAAATGTGGGAGTTTGCCTGCCAGACTTTAGGCATAAACAGTTAAAATTCCACCCAAATCCCCATACCCACATGTCCTACCAGCAAAGAGTATGAAGGTCTCCAGTCAGTCTACAGAAAGCAACAAGCACGGGGATCTTGAGGAATCTGAATTAGTTGGATTTGTGCTTAACTCATTTAGACAAATTATTATGTCCTAACTCCCAAAAGTCTGATCAATGCTCACAAATATCTAAAGGGTGGATGTCAAGAGGACGGGGTCAGACTCTTTCTTCTCAGTGGTGCCCAGCGACAGGACAAGGGGCAATGGGCACAAACTGGAACACAGGCAGTTCCACCTGAACATGNTGAACTGCCCAAGGGTTTTCATCAAGCAAAGATTTTTACCACTTTTTTTCCAACTTTGAATAAATTGTTTTAGTTGGGTGTTAACTGGAATAAATCAATGGGTTTCAACATTTGATAAATAAGGCAAAATAGAGAAAAAAAGAGAAATATTTATTTTCAGATTGAAA
This sequence comes from Steatornis caripensis, assembly GCA_013398225.1. Taxonomy (NCBI): domain Eukaryota; kingdom Metazoa; phylum Chordata; class Aves; order Caprimulgiformes; family Steatornithidae; genus Steatornis; species Steatornis caripensis. The sequence goes on from VZSC01001499.1 coordinate 50,046, forward strand.
TATCTTATTAGAAAAATTACCACTATTGCAGTAATTGGATTTAAAGAATATTCTTCAGCAAGAAAGACAGAACTTCAGCTGTCCTTGCAGCTTCTGCAGGCGTAGGGCAGGAACAAGGACTCTAAGCAAAAGCTGCATCCCTCCAACGTTGATAGGTGAGGTTCAGCAGGATGGGAATCTGGGGCTCTGAATTTACCAATGAACATGTCCTTTGTCCAGCTAACTGCAAAGGTTATTACAGTCTGTACTGTTTCTAAGACAAATAACTACAGGGGATTATGTTTGCCATAACAGAATGGGGGGGGGAAGGAGAGGGGAGGGCTGGACGGAGTTGTGAATTTATAAATTAAATTTGAAGCAGGACTTTTTCACGGAGTCTGCTGTCACAGCTGCCTAAATTGGAAAACAGTGAAAATTCAAGCTCTCTGGACTGAATAAATGACTATAATTTGGATTTAAATGGCATAGGAATCAAAAGTTGACTCTATTTGCTGATTCTATAGCCCTGTTTTTCCTCATTGTTTCTTCCTGAGCCTCCTACTGTTTATAAAATTGAAAAATCAAGCTGAGCTGAATGTCTAATGCCTTCACTATGATTGAATCTCTCCTTCTGTGCACGTGATTGACAGCATCAGAAAAGAATGTTTTGCTTAGCTAACGAACACTCACTTTGGCTTCACTTTATCTGCCCTTGCCTGGGATCATTCAGCCCCTGAAAAGAACACCACTGGAAATGACCTTCTTGTTGATAACCTCCTAATAACTCAGAGAGCTATTAAAACCTGTTCTGTCAGATAGGTTCTAGAGGAATTTCATACATAATACCTGCAAAATATCCTTCCATAGCTCTCAAAAATAGCAAAGCATCTCTTGAACCTACTTGGCAAAGACCCTGCACAAGGTTAAAGATCCTTGTTCGCTTTATTGTCTATGCAGGGGAAAACACTGATCCACACAGACATTATTTTCAACACCGCTTTTGAGTCACTGAAACTTTCTAGCCTTGTGTGGCATCACCGCTACCTCATTCCCACGTGAGGAACAGGGCAGTCAAACCACTCTGTATATGTTACAAGTATTGTTACCTAATGTCACAGATTATTAATTTCTCATAGGAAGAACTGGCCACTAGATCTGTTTTCTCCATGATCACAAGTGCCTTCAGAAAGGCCTTTAGAAAATCTTAGGAATTAGAAGTGGAAGGGACCTCAAGAGAATACCTGTTCAATTCACCTGCCCACAGCAGCATCCAGTAGACCAGTTGTACAGGACAGACACTTAGCCAGACTGTTCTTAAAAAGAGCTAATAACAGTCGGGGTTTAAGGTCTCTAAGCCTGCTCTTCAGGTGATTCTGAATGACACTGAACAGCCTTATACTGTAAGCTGCATGTCCTTCTTGGAACAAAATTTATTAAAATACTATGCTATATATGGCATGTCCTCAGCATTCTCCAAATGTGTGTTAAAAAGTCCCAGCTACACAATATTGGTGTACTGTCTGAAGAGCATCCATCCTCACAGAACGTCATCTAATGACTTTTGAAGCCAGATACTGCAAAAGCTGGTGTCTGTAACCAGGCAATTTTAAACAGCCTAAATAAGGCTCAGAAGTGAAATAATTTCCTATTACAAAAGTTAACCAACAAGTATCTCCCAATTAAACCACCTGATGGCAAAAAAAAACCCAAAAGAAAAAAAAAAACAGACTCCAAAACCAACCCGTAAATACTGCATTCTCTTTGGTCTCTTTATAATTTTTACTTAAGGGATCTCAGTTGATATTACTACTCAGTACTTTAGGAAATCTGGCTATTTAAGCCTCTATATACAAACCTCCCCGTGCTGAAATATATCCCTATAAAGACACTGGTCATGGAGGGAAAGGCTGATTTTCACCGAGAAATGTTATTATCCCTTATTCTGAGATAACAGAGACATCTCTAGGCTAACAGTATGTACAAGGCAGCGCAACCGTACTCAAAACTGAGGGAGGCAGAGCTCACTGGGCAGCCCAGTGGCCAGGCAGAGGACTTGTGAACTCCGAGGCAGAGCGGACTGAGGGACAACCACCCATTTCTTTCTCTTACAAGCACCCGAAAATCATTTGATTCAATGTGCGATCAATGCTTGAGGAAAGTTAGAAGATGTGAAGGAAATATTAATGGCAAGTCTATATTTCAGTACCTGCACTTGTTCTACTTCAGGTGCATTTTCCTGGGCAAGATGTTACTATGGTGTGAGAAAGTCCATGAGAACCTAAAGCCGTGCAAGGTCAGAAAAGCGGAAACAGAGAGCTTTATTTTCAAGTTGGAGACATCAGGCAGTCCGGAGTGAAAAATACTAACAGGGAAAGGTGGTGTTGGTGGGAAGATGGGAAGACTCAGGATATGGAAACTGCAACATCAAGGATCATCCCTGATCCAGGCAGTAATGGAAGAAGATATCCCTGCCCTACTGGCCTGGCCAGTAAAGACTGTTTGAATGTTTAATTAGGGTAGTGTATGGGTTAATGTTCAGCCTGTTAACTGACTCATTTTATTGAACGCATTAGCCTGTAAGTAATGCTTTACATTTTTCATTTATATGTAGCTTGCTCGCAGTCTCTTTTTACACAGAAGTGACTGGGAGATCAAAGGTTATGACACATGGAAGAAAGACACATAAAGTATAGTGAGAAAGAGTCAAAAATATGCTAGACTAATAAATAGCACATTCTGGCTTTCTTACTAATAATCAGATTTAATCAGATAACAATTAGTTAGCTCCATACTGTCTACCTGGCATAATATTAAATCAATGGTAGAAGGAGCGGCCCCACATTTTCTGTAGTCTTCCTTTTGTTACCGACACACCTGACTAAGCCCTTCCTTTAGGATTCCTGCATGTCTCCTTTAATTGCATTAGATGCTCCTGCAGTCACTGATTCATCATCGTAGTATTCAGTACAGCTCTGCTGAAAGATCTGCAACATTCCCAGTCCTTCAGAGGTGGCCTTACTGGGAAGAAGATTCCTTGCATCCCAGAAACTATTAAAGATACAAAAATCTTGACACTAATTCATTTTTATGTGACTACTGGAGCACTAGTCTGAATTAGGGATGTATTTATATAAATCAGTGTGGTAATGGTCTTCACCTCTATTTTTTTTAGTTTAAAAAAAAGAGTGAGAGGGAAGGAAAGAGAGAAGTTGAAAAAGAACAGGAGCTGCAGTGACAGTCAATGGAATAATTTTGTGCTGCTACAAATCAGTGTGTAACTACTAATGACAAGCTATGCATATATATAAAAACAGCCTTAATAAAAAAGCCCTATCCCAATCACAGAAAAGCAGACAATGCCCAGGTTGTAATGCTACCAATTCAATCATGAAAGCTTTCAGCCTTAATTTGTAATGCTGGACTCATTAGTCAGAAGTGCTCTGCTCCTCCTGTTGTCTTATAATTGTGTTTCTGGGGTAGATTTCAGGTTTGGTCACATCACGGTCAGGTCCTTCAAAGGTGTCTCAAAGATCAAATTGAGAGTGGCGATCTCTCCTTTCTTTACACATGCTAAAAAAAGTCCCAAATTGGGCTTGCTCTCGCTTCTTTTTCAAGGCCAGATAGTCTCCAGCAGTCCCACCTGGGAGCAATCGAATCCCAGCCACCAAACTCCCCACTTAGGTATCTGAAAGCAGACGCGCTGGGCACTGAGCCATTTCCAAATCTGGCCCACCACCAACCACAGTGTTATTCATGGCGATATGATTCATAACAATAAATGTTTCTAAAGTGCTTCTCATTAAATTATCAGCAAAAACTGATGGTAATTCCTCTGTGATGTGGAACAAGCGTTTGCAATGTTGAGACCCTGCTAAGCGCCGTGCAGAGGAACACGCAGGCTCAGAAAGACAAATTTCCATGGCAAACTCTGTGCCTTGTGTTTCCTGCAGTGAGACCCAGAGGCAGCTCATGAGAAGCACAAGCCCAGAGGCCAAAGTGCAGGATGATTTCTCTGAATTCATGCCTAAAATCTGCCCTTCCTCTGCAAGATTTTGTACAAAATGGAAAAAGGCTCCAACAACTCTTAGGCTCCCAAATCTCCTTGGTTTTGGCAGTTTCGCTGAGAATAATCAAGGAAGACAATTTGCCACAGGCTCATGGAAAAGCCATGGGGGAATGCCTTGTCTCCTGTGGTGTGCCTTAGCCCTCTGCACTAAATAAAGCCATATTTCAAGATCTTGCTATAGTCATAAATGTTCCATCTCATAGCATATTTAGAGGGATATGTAATGAGATATATACACACACACACACACACACGTGAACCTCTGAGTTCCTCAACTGCAAGGAGCTTTATAGCTAGCAAGCATGCTACTATTATATACTGAATGTTGTGCCAGGATACCAGAGTTTGAAGTATTACTAGCAGCCTCATGTAGCCTAACATATTGGCCCTTAATCTGGGCCCTACCATCATGTCCACATGTAATCAAACCTGAGCAGCTGCCTACATGTTCTTTTTAATTGGATTGAAGTTAATCACAGTAGGATTAATTTGAAGAGATCAAGCAGAGTGATTTTTGGTGGAAAGCAGATGGTTTCTTCTGGATGGAATAAAGCTCTAAAAGCAATATGAGGTGTTTAACTTTTCAGGTTTACTGAGATTAAAAGCTCAGGGATTCTGTTAACTTAACTATAGTATATTTAATCACATTTATGGTATGTCAATGAAAGAGCCCTTCAGAAATTAGCTATGTGGTTTTCAAAAAAGAAGTGGCTTACTGACAGATACCAGCATCCGACAATCGTCAAGCACTGTGAAGGGAGGTGTGAAAACATACATCCAAAGCTGGCATAATTATTCCCAAGCAAACAAAAGTTAAGCACTGCTGTTTTCATGAGAAAAAAGAGCATCCTGCCTCTCCAAATGGCGTAACATGTGTCACTATTAAAAATTAACCACAATAAATGGACTGGCAGTTCAGCATTGACTTGTGATTTCAGCCGTTTCCCCTTTTGCCGTCTAGAGTTATTGTAAAGACGTCTGATATCAAAGTACAGAGTAAGTACATGGCCTCTTTAAATCAGGCCACTACAATTCAACCACCTTGGCACATTTGAAAATCTGGATTTAAAAGGTTACCACAAACTGAAGAATCATTTCATCAATGAGCCGTTGTTCTTTTCCATCTCTTACATATGCACATAAAATACATTTGCCCATTCCCATGCTCAAACATACACAAGCACCCTGATTTCTCTACAAAGTCAGACCTTGCTGGAGTGCTGTATTTTGTATGCGACGTACATGTTAAGCAGGAAAGAAGCATGTCACTAAAATGAGGATGCAAACTAGAGGAAGCTGTGCCAGAAATAGAGAGAGCAGGTCTGTGGAGCAAGGGAAATGAGAGTCTGGGGTAGATGTAGGGTAACATTGGTGTGTCCCTCAAACTCCAGAAAGAATGTAGGTTTCAAAAAAATGACAAGCAGGTGTAAGAACCTTAGGTCTTCAACCATGAAAAAGGCACCTAGAGCTCACTCACGCTCTAGAGTCACTGACTTCCCAAATCTAGTGTGAACAAAGCCATTTCACTCCCATACAGTGACAAAGAAAGACAGAAAAACTCCATCGGCCATTCTGAAATTGAACTCAAAAAAGTGCGTTATCTAGGCATGCACAATTCCTTTTCACAACATATTGTGCAAAGTTATGCTCGTGGGATTGCCACGTACAGAACTGGGACCAGCTAAGACAGGACTAATGAAAAGGTCTACACAGAAATGCTGGATATTATTTCATATCTTACTTAGCACAATTTCTCCCAAATCTGATCAACAAATTCAGTTCTGCCCAGTTTTTCTCTTCTACTGAGTTTAGGGTGAAAACCAAAAGTGTAAGTTTTGTAGCACCACATTTCTATTTCGTTTCTAAGAACACTGAACAGCAATGATTACTCAGCTAGATTCACCCTTTGAAAAGAGGATCTTGACTTACTTGAGAAGTCTGCCCACTTTAATTATATCCAATTAGCTCATGTGGGGATATTAAATAACATACATCAGTAATATTAGCAGGGTCAGAATACCATTATGGTGAAATGCATTCCTTCATCCAAAACTTCTAATCAGAGCTCCCCTGTGATGCAAGACCCTACAGATATGGCCCCTCATCTTCCACTTACTATAAGTACTACAGCCTTCATTATCATAATAAGTAAGAGCCTCATAAACAGCCAGAAGTTTATCGTCACCTAAAAATGTTGGCATGAGGTCAGTATTCCCTCTTTAGAGCCTGAGAGCAGAGACGAAACACCAGAGCAGATCCTCACCTCTTTTTGTGCCTGCGAAAATGGGAGCAAGTGGAAGAACAACCGATCGTGAAAAAGAATAAATGGAGAGTCACCAGTAGAGAAAGCAGCACAGCGTTAAGAGCACAAGGTTACTTCTGTATGCCCACAGGCTTGCAGTGCATACCCTATTTACAACTAAATACAAGTTTACACAGAGAAAGCTATAAGAAGAATGAAATCCATTGTGATGTATTTTAATCTGCTTTAAATACAACATAACTATTCATTTGCTATAAGCATGTCTCATTTAAACCTCGGGATCTAGTTCTCCTCCTATTATATGCATTTATTTAACATTTCATAATCCGCTAGTGCTGAGAAGCAATTTAGGGCAGGACCTCAGAGTGATTACCACTTAGTGCAAAGGAGCTTATTACCTTACACCCACACTCCAGAGCAGTCACTAGAGATATGCCAGAGTTTATATCAGCTGAAGGTAAAGATTAGCTATGGATATGAACAGATACAGGATCATATTTTTCAGTAAGATTTACATAACTACAGGCTTGTTCTATAGTAAAGTTTTGCATTTCATCATGTAATTAAAGGTGATACACATGAAGTTGAAGGTAATAACAACATTGTATATATTACCCCTTTGACAAACTAAGAGATATACTGCTAACAGCTAAGCGTATTTACCCTACAACTGTTAAAAATAATGTAGGAAAACATTTGGTTATATTACTAACAGTAAATTTTAAATATGAAAAAGTACAATTAGGAGGTTACCTTGTAGCTGAAACATAATTACACTGCAAGTATAGTGATCACTTCAGTTTTAAATATGAGCATAGACACATATATTCAATTTGCTTTGGACAGTTTTCAAACAAACATGGCACGCACATACCACCACTTCACAGAAAACAAACTTCCTGGCATTTCTTTGGCATGAAGAATACTGCAGTTACTAAAATAACAAGTTTTTTTCACCAATATTAAATACATTGCATTAAATACTCCTTTGTTGCAAACACAAAATGTCCTTTCATCATTAAACATCTACAGTCTTTCCAGCTGTCTGAGTATCTTGATCACTGCCTTGAGGTCATTTTACACCAGAGCAAAACAGATGAGAAAGAGTTATGCTCCCTCCCCTCCAAATCACAGCCCTTCTACTCACAGTGCACAGCTTATTTAATTTGGGACACTAGGATCAGCAGCTAAAAAAAAAAATCTGCTTTTAGTTGGCACTGGACACAAATCACTAGTTCAACTATGAGCAAAATTCATGTCACCCCCATGTTCTCTTCTCCTGTAAAACTGCAAGCTCTCTGGGCCATAGTATATTGTACTATAGTCCTACACGCTTCACTTTGCATAGCTCAAAAGCTGAGATCTATGTAAACTGTCAATGAAAATTTCCTGGAATGGTACGTCTCTGTATTTGCAATTTCTTCTAAAACTATGGCCTACAAAATTTACCACTCCTTGGGAGTGTTAATTGAAACAAACTCCCCCATTTATCATATTCTTTATACAGATTTCTCTTTTGGAGTTATTGTTAATGACAGAAGTAGAGAGGCCTTCTCAGCAGCTCTGCTTCTACTCAAGCCACAACAGCTCTCAGAGGAAGATGAAAGCGTTAATTAGAAAAGAAGGACCAGAGTAAAAAAAAAAGTACAAATGACTGATTAGGGGAGAAAACGAGCTATCAATTTTTATAAAGGGAATTGTATTCAAATGCCAACTTCATCCAGCAGTCTGCATAATTCATGTAATACTTCTAACCCATACATGCCAGTTGGTAGCTGTACCTGTTTGAGGACATTAATCACACACTAAAAATCCCAGTTATTCTGTTAAAAAAAAAGACTGGATAGATAATGAAAGTAACAGGTACTGAACAAGAAGAACATTAACTCTGATGCCAAGACACCACAGACATGGGTGGATGAAGAATCTGACCTTCATTCTCTAACAGAAACAAGCAATATCATTTTAGAAAATGTTATTTTACTATGAAAAATTGAAATTAGTGCAGTATAGCCTTTGGGCAAAATTTTTATCTAATTTCAGGTTTGGAAAATAAAGATTAAACTAATTTGAAATGAATAACTGTTCAAAGTTGATTTTCCTGAGAAGAATTCAAAGGACTTTCAAAAATGAAGCGCCTGCATAATGTGAAAATTAGGCATTAGTTGCTGTCGTAAAAAAATAAAATTGAATATGTCCCTTTTGATTACTTAAAAGCTGTAAAAAACCTTCATATTGAACCAAAAAAACCCCACTGAATTCAATGAGCATTAAATCACAACTTTTGGGACAGCCCTTCTACACAAAGCCTGATAGGTAAGAAAAGTAAAGATAAATATTGTCTCCGTCATATTACCAGCTTCTCAATATCCACAGCACACCCATTTTATTTGTCAAATGCATAAGCTAGGACGACCAGTAGCTACAAATAATGCCAGAGCCCAGTTTGCCGATAGCGTCTGCAGCTTGGGCATGGGCATGGACACGGACACCTGGCCTGAATGCCCCAAGATGTGCCGGTTGGGGCTTATACCCACCTTTCTAAATGGGAAGGTACACCTTGTCCTGCAGCATTCCAAGCTACTCGTCAATGCTCATCCCTTGAAGATGCAAGATAAAAACTAACTCAAGCATGTCTTGCATTATACATGGTTGCAGCGTGGATGATCTGAGTCGACAGTGGTTGGAGTCAGTGTTGCCCCAGAAATAAGGACTTGGGACTTCCTTCGCTGGAGACTGAATGCTTTTCCCCACAAAGGCAAAAATGCATGTTGGAGCCTGCCTGCTTAGCAAGCCCAAGCACTACCAACCTCTGTATCCCCTTCCAGTCCATTTCCCATCTGCCTCTGTGGCTCCTACGATGAGTATCTTTCAGGGTACGTCATCCCCTATTCTCCCTTGTTGCATTTACCTCCTCAGCTTGGCAATCCTCAGAAGCAGGTGTGCTTCACAGAGCTCTCTACCTCTTTGCTCAGCTCTTTGTCCAATTTTCCCTGTCTCCTGTCCCCTGTACGGTGAGGACCAGAATCTCTGTACATGAATAAATACAATAGGATTGTGTAAGAGCATTCAGTAATCGGTTATGCATGCTGCAACCAGTTGTTTCCCCTTGATTGCTCCTTTTGTGTTAAGAGCTTGTCCTTCACAAGTCTTCCACAGCAGAGAAATTCTGCAGCTAATCAGTGCGCTAATGAAACAGTTGTTCTGTTAATAAAATTTTTTAGAAACTGGCAAAGAAAGAGGCAGCTTTACAAATGAGCCCTCCTCTTCAGCTAGGGCTCCCATTCAACTTGAGTGCCACAAAACAGCACTTCAGTAGTGCTTAAGCTTTACTACTTCAACTGTTGATTTCTTTCTTCTCAGGATCATGAACCAATTAGAAGTGTTACAAGAATTTACCGAGAACAACCAAGTCATCCCTATGGCTGTTACCATAATAAAGTCACACATAAAGAGTCCAAGTCCATTTGAAAACAAAGCCCAGGGTGTGTCGTGGACTGCACGAACACACAGCAAGGGTTTCCGCTTCTGACATTGACAGTCCATGCTTTACAGGGACTCACCTGTGCATGGCAATGTTGGCAACAGAGCACCCCACGCCAGGATGAAGGGCAGCTGGGTCAAACAGGGGCTCTCAGAGACCATCCAGTCCAGCTCTGGAGATGCAGAACTACCAACCTCCCAGCTGCCTGATGAGCACTTTTCCTTGTGCTTTTTGTAGCTTGACAAACTATCATGTTTATTTACGTTTAACAAACAAGGCTGAGAAAAGCAGCAGCCAATTACTGGATGTGTATTCTGTTCTGCCAAAACTTTTAGGAAGGCACTAATTGCCACCAAATGGCACAGGCCGAGGTACTGACCGTTTTAGCCTCCCAAGCAGGAATTGGGTGCTTCAAGCAGTTTGTGTTGGCACCAAAGTCATCACGGCCACAGGTTTGAGACAGCAGAGACAACAAGGGGAAAATGAAATTGAAGACTATGCATTTGCATTGTGGCTGCAAAGTCCCTGGTGACTCCCTGAAGAAATGTGGCTCCAGACCAGGGAATTGCTCCTTTGGCTACAGCTAAGCAAATTATTTTGGTGAATGTCACAGCTACACCAACACCAGCAACTTAATATTTAAAAAAACAGGGGAGTAAGAGAGAAGCAAAAAGAAGGGTGGAAAACTGGGGAATCAAAAGTCCGAGTAACCACAAAGAAAGTGAACGGCAGGCAAGGGCATTAGAAAGGCTGGCAATGAGTTTATGCCAAAGTGAATGAGCAATGACTCTCCCTTCATTTTTTTAGGGGAATAGAGATTGTTTAAAATTTATTACTTTTTTTTTCTAAATCTGGGTTTTTTTACATGAGAAGGTGACATCGCACTGGCAAAAAGTTTTGCCAAAACCACAGAAATTCCTCCCATCTTCCTGCCCTTGATGCTACAGAGCCCCTGGGCACCAGCAGAAAAGCATATTTTTGCCCCACAAAGCAAAGGTCTCGCATTGCAGGCTCTACTGCAGTGAAATCTCTCTCTGCTGAAAGACTTGGCCACGACATTCAGGCCACCTGGACAGCAAGGTTTGCTGAGACTTTGACATGCATGGTATGTCATCCTCCGGCAGCATGCTCACAGGACCAGGGAAATCCTGTTTCCCAGCCTGGCTCCTTTGACAGCTTCTCGTGAAGCATTTGGTAATCAAGGAACTACAAGTCCTAACAAAGTCCTTTGGCAAAGAAAAACAAAATTCATACTCAGTATTATTTCAGATGTGAAATTATAAGCTGCTTTTGTGCAGTATTAATAGTTAAGGACAAAACAGTTTTCAACAAAAAGAAGTAGCGAGATACTCATGGATTAGTTTTGCACTTCAGCAAGCCTCAAAGAATTGTCTATAATATCTTCCCATTTTCAGGATGTAGCTTTTTCTTTTCAATGAGCCTGTCACCTCCTGTCAGCATCCCCTCTGCTTTCCTTCATCCTCTTAATTAGTCACTGCAAGCTCTGCCTTTGTTCTCTTCATTGGGCTTTAAGCTAGAGAAATTAAATCGGAGGAATCCTCCAGAAGGCTTTGTACCTGCACATGAAGGTGTCATAAATAGCTTGTTAATGATTTGAAAAGTGACTAATAAGTAGCTACATTGGGTAACCTTTCAGCATGCTGAATAATTTGTTAAAAATGTAATCAGTTTAACGGGAGCTAGTTTAGTACTAGTACGGAAACAGACAAATTGAAACTCATACCAGCACGGTTGTACCTCTATGCCTGAGATACTTCCCCCTAGACGTCACTACTGGGGCAGAGCCAAGAATTAGAGGGGAATTAACTCAAAGGCCAAATCCTAAGGCAGATGTTAGGCCTAAACCCATTAAGTTTGCTTAGTGGAAAATCCTGTAATTAAACCAATCCAGTCCAAACCCTTCAGCTAAAAACAATTGTAATCTTCAGGGGATACCCCCATATCTGCTAAATCCAATAAAAATTAATACCTTAATTTTATGCACCTATGCTGTCATTACAATCTAATTTCTAATCCCTGTTTTCTCGTGACAGGTTCAATATCATAACAGTGCACTAGAAATTTATCAAATACTTTACCTTCTAGCCGTTCCTGCCAATAAATGAAACAACTTTGAAACTTGAGCAATTGCAGGAGACCTTATGTAGTGTTCACATCCACTGCTACATCTGCCAGTGCTGATTTTCAGAATTTAAGATTAAGGCAAAAATGTAATAAAAAAATTAAAAACAAAATAACAAAATTACTTGTTTGCAGAAGATGGATCCCTACACCCCAACTCCTCAAACACATTCGTACGTTATACCTAAGGGGAACACGTGTATTAACGGGAGTGTCATTTTTAGAGATTTTGTGCAATAACAAGGACTGAAAAATGTGCTCCTATGGCTGGCCACATGCCAACTCGGGATGCAGTGAGAGTGCAGTTGAACCAGCGTATGATTTTAAACCCTTCTAGCAGGGAAGTACTCAGCGTTAGTTATTAACTGATAATAAGTTACTCTGGCATTGACCTACATGTTTGGAAAGATATTAGGATGCTCATGTCTAAATCTAACCACAGAAGTAACAGAAATACTCTATGAAAGAATAAGCTTGCTGAGACCTCTGCGCATGTATCTTTAACTGTGCAGTTTTATTTTGTTCACTGTCACAAAATAAAATGTTCTTATTGTTAGTGACAAGAAATCAGGGTGTTTCTGTTTCCAGCTGGGCCAAGCAAAGGGGTTTTTTCAAGCACAAAACTGCAGATTTCACAGTATCAGCAAGCATGTCACAAATTCTCACCCTGAACCAGACTGCCTGCTCTGAATCTGTCTAAGAATCTGTGACAGAACATTTCAATTTTTCATCTTGAAATGGTTACTCATTTGGAAATATCCTTGAAATTTTCTTCTTTTTAAATTTTTCAAGTCTTATTCAAAACACAGTAGTTCAACATGGGTTTTGGCAAAACATATATGCCAGTGAAAAGTGAGATAGAAAACATCTGAATATTTATTTCTTTGAACAGTTTTTCCCTTTCCCTGCCCCCCACACCACCCAAATCCTTTTCTGGAACCGGCAGATCACCCACCAAATCCCCAACTCCCTTCTTTCCTCAGGCATAGATCTCAACTGGCTAATTTATCATCATAACTGTGCAGCCATAGATCAGGGATCCTAGTCTCACAGCTAATAGCACAGTGGATTTTCTGAATGTATACTGGTTGAGCTCCAACAGTGAAAACAATTTGAAAGTCTTCATCTGGGAGCCTGATCCAAAAACGATCAAAGCAAACAAATGGCAGGACATTTCGTTGTTAAAAATCAAAGGCACTGAATCAGGTACAAACCAGGCAGTAGCCCCAAGAAAAAAACAAAGTGAAATGCTTTTTTGGGAGACAGTATTTTTTTTTTTTTTGGGGGGGGGAGGGAAGGAGAGGTTTAAAGTATTTTTAACAGGATGGTGTTAGAAAACAGATTTCAGTTTTGTGCTTCAAATGAAAATAAAAAACAGTGAGGAGGAAAATATTTGAATTACAGCATGAAAATATCATGTTTTGCCTTTTTTTTAATTATATGAGCTTGGATTCTGATTTAATTGTCCTTGAGATTCACACACACAAAGGCCACTAACAGCTTATTTATGAGGCACGATGCTGGGGTTCTTTTTTTCTGCTAGGGAATGTTCTTACTCTTGTGCTCCTGCCTAAGCTGTGTCTCACTAGCCTTGACTAATCTTCAGCTCTGTAACTTAAGTGCATCACATTCACGCTTCAGTGTGCTTTGGAAACCTTGATACTCACCTATAAATGGAAAAACATGACTCCACTGTAGTTCCTTCCATTTGTAGGAAGATAAATATGTATGGCATCAATGCTTCTTGGGTCTCTGACAGCAGAGCTGTCACCTCCTGATCTGAGGAAAGCTTTAATGATGAAAATCAGTAGTGCTTTCTGACTTGGTACTCACAGAGAAGCATTAGTGAGACAGAGCTCCAAGTATTTTTTGATTAGCGCATTTCTCCAGGCAAGAATCTGATTGAGAAGTAATTTCCAGGCTGAAGCCGTTTGGACCATGGGGGGCATCCTTCACCTGTCACAGTAAAGTCAGTGGCAACTAGTTCCTTGACTTCAGTGGGCTGAGACCTTTCAAAACTCTCTTTTACAAAAAGGATACTTACAGTCTAGTCAAATAAAACAAACCAAAATTAACCGAGACCCTAATTTTGACACAATTTCTGATTAGTCCAAGACTTTTGCGCCTTTACATCCTGCCATACCTGTATTTTGTGGGAAAATAGCACTAGAGAGTCTATTTATTTGTAGGCTGATACTTAGGAATAAAAATACCAAAAACCTGTGTTTCTTCCACTGATCAGAATATACAGTTCAGATAAAGAAATTCCACTTTGTAAAGGATGCAGTACAGGGACAAATCTACCACTTGGGGTCTATCTTACCGATTTTAAGAGAAACATAACACAGTTCACTTCAGCCTACATTTCTCTCATTTCACCGGCTCATGATACACAGCTTATGCAGACTCTAGTAAAACTAATTATTGGGTTATCTGTCTTGCAAAGGTAAAATCCCTGTGGATTTCACTGGAAAGATGACAACTGTTTTGAAGAACGGTGTCTGTGGTCCTTTGTACCAAGGAAGTCATTAGAAATTGGAATCTGTGATAAACACACACGTTTTTCTGATAAGCATCCATGGTAACAGAACAGACAAGATGTAGATGTTTTATTCTTCCTAGGTTTTCTTATTGCATTTTTATTTATGCTTTTACTAAGGTCAAATGTATACTATGCAAAAACCTTTACAAGCTTCTTAGCTGCTATTCCTTACAGTCTGTAAGCCTGTATTCTTTTCTGACTTTGGTATATGTATTATTGCTTTACAGTGTTTACTGGACACATTTCTTAGCACAAAAATCTGTGATTTTACTACAAACATTTGTTTTGATTTTCTGTAAATAACAGCGGCTTTATACTTTCCTGTAACTGAACAAATCACTGCTGAATCTCTGAAAAAATAAAATACTAGCTCAAACCAAGTATTTATTACTTTCAGTAGAAAAAAGATACCAGGATTGGGTTTGTTTGTGGATGGGATTTGATTTTTTGGTTTTCTCGGTTTGGTGTTTTTGTTTTTTACATTAAAATAGACAACTTGGAAATAAATGCTTTTCAGCTTTGGATTCTCAAAATTCCAAATTGAAATGGTAGCCACAAAACATTCCCGCACAAAGCAATTTGATCTCACTTTAAGTTTCATCTTTGAAAGCAGTTGTCAGTATGTTCTGAGGCACTGCGCAAGTTAAAACCTGCTGAAAACAATATTAGGAGAATAAAGGCAAATTTCTCGCTTTTGTGTCCTCTCAGCTTGACTGTATTTCAGCGTGGAGGTGCACTAGCTGTCACATGAGCCTGTGTGTGCTGTGATGTGCTGTGCAGATTCCTCCACTAATGAGGAGCAATGAGCACACTCCCGTGTCCTGCTGCATTTTACTCAGCCTGTCTCTTTGCAAGGATCTCTTCTCATCACTTCTCAGCAGGAATTTCTTTCTTTCACAGACGAAGATGGAGACAGCTTGGTGGGTGTTTGCCTGTATATGGCTTCAAAAGAATATGTTTGAAAGCTGTATGTTGTACAGAATAATACTAAGCTGCTTAGCCTCCCTGTCTCGGTTACCCTCTAAATAACACAAGCTATAACAGGGAGGTACAAAGATAATTGTGTAGAAAAAAAAATTAAGGAAGCCCAATGTTGGAAAAAAGTTATATAAATATGACACACACAATAATCATTCACTAAACATACTATACTTAAACAAATAACATGCATGTCCATCAACATAAACAAATTGTGCAAGACTTCTCCCAGGTTTGAACAGTAACTGGACCCTGCTATCTTCAGGAAAACATCTGGAACCTCAATCTCAGTCTTCTGCGTTCATCACTAAACTTCAACTTTTTTTTTTTAGTATCTGATTTCAGTAGACAACTAGAAATGGCAGAGTACGACAGACACTCAGGGAAGCTACAGAAGGAGTCTCCTGCCTATCACGGACATTTACCTCGAGCCTAGGCTGCAGGCATATAATGAATCAGCTCTCCTCAAACAATTATACAAGATAGGCCTTTGAGTTCTTCCAGAGAAAAAAGTCTGTTACAGGTGAGCCCTGCTATCACCCCTCTTCTAGGTAGCAACAAAGTCCAGTTTTGCCTTCACAGACAAGAAGCCACATGCTGGCACTGCCTTGCCTGTTGCCCACCACTGCCCCTGCACATTTGCAGTTTCGAATGAGAGTTTCGAATGAGACCCGAGAAGCTCAGCCTTCCCCACTGCTCTGACTTGGAGGAGGGAGAAGCAGCCTGTGTTCCCAGACTCACGCGGCAGCCTGGACCAAGCTCTATACTGCTTTGCTGCTAGTTCT
This sequence comes from Steatornis caripensis, assembly GCA_013398225.1. Taxonomy (NCBI): domain Eukaryota; kingdom Metazoa; phylum Chordata; class Aves; order Caprimulgiformes; family Steatornithidae; genus Steatornis; species Steatornis caripensis. The sequence continues at coordinate 66,285 of VZSC01001499.1, forward strand.
CCAGGCAAAAAACATTTCAAGACAGCTTTAGCACCTCACGGTTGGACCACAGATCCAGCACCCTCACTTTAAAAGAACTGAACTCGTGAGCTTCCACAGCTTCTTGGATGCGTTTGGAAGCATCAGTGAATTCCAGGTTCGTGTTTTGTCAGCTCTCCTCCTCTGAGCTACTTCACATGATAGCTTTTCTCAAAGCTTCCTACACTGCTAAACAGCTCCCTGACTGTTTCTCCTCAGAGCCTACTTCCAAGTAGGAAGCAGGACAAATATGAATTTTACCACAGCTGCAGCACATGCAAGTTCAAAAAGATGTAGCTAGAGGTCCCCAGAAAGACCATCATTGGAGATACATGGTTGAGCGTAAAGGAATAAAGCTGTGAGAGCTGAAGGCTGTTCCAGCATCAGCTGAGAGGTTTGTCATACAACTAATGGCATAGATGTATGGAAAAAAAGGCTGAGATAAATGCTCTCTGGCAGACCTCACTGGAGTAGTTTAAGATCTCACTGCCCTGACTGACTATAACACATCACAGCTAACACACCTGAGTGGCTCATGCAAGCACTCCCAATTCATTTTAGCGCAAAGTAACACATATTCGTTTAAATCATTCCCAGCACTGAAGCAGATCAGAAATCTTGCACAGGTTTGGGAGACACCACAACTGTGAGGACAGGCATCCGTCCTGGAAGGATGGGAAAGGGAAAATAAAGAGCAGATAGTGGTACATCATCTTTAGCAACTGCCAGAAGACCCATGGGAGCACACTGTGTAGACCCTAAACCAACAGGGTCACATAGTTGTGCAGGGGGCTAGATCAGAGACTATATAGCACTTCTTTGCTCTCATAGCACTTCTAAAACATATGTGTTTTCTTTCCTGTTTAGGAGCTGGAGAAACTGAGACAGTCATGAAGACCTTATAGACCTCCTGGCTCTCAGCTGCAGAACCCAGCATATAAATCAGTTCTCCTAAGTCCTAGCCCTGGGTTTAATTAACCAGACCAGGCTAAAAAGCAGCTACAAACCTAATTATACCACATTGCAACCAGTAAGTATCTGACAAAACTCATCTGAGAGAGAAGAGGGAATGAAGCCATAATCTACTTGGTAGAGATTGGCCACTACTGCGAATGAGTGATCTGCAACTCCCTTCGTCTAAAAGAGCCTCCATTGGGTGCCAAGTTGCATGAAATGGGCTGGATTTGATAAGCTTGCAAAGAGTCCTCTGGCATTTGTTACTTCCAACTTCACAGTTTGCCTTTTCAGGTTATAAGATCAATAAACTAGTGAGTGATTCCAGCCTCCCTGCAAGACACGAGCCTTCTTTTCTGCCTCCTCTCCTCAGCCCCTTCTCAAGAGACTTCTATTTTACTTTCTTTTCTTTTTCTGTTTCCTACTGAATCACACCGAGTAATATATGTTTTGTGATCTCTCGTATTTTTCTTCTCAACTTTCCTTTCAAAGATGCAAGAACCATAGGAAAAAACACTCCTTCAGAAAAGATCAAATTCACATGTTATGAACTGTAGGACAAGGTTTCAAGAGAGAAAGTGCTCCACCAAGTAAAGAAATTGCCATCCACCTGGCAAACAGGTCATGGTCATTCTCTGTGAGACAGTCCTCACATAGGCCTTCCCAGAGGGAAAAGACCAGTTTAGCCATCTCTCAATAATGCTGATAAGGAAAAGAAAAAGCTCTCTTTCAGACCTGAATAAGGACAAAAAGTTCACATAAAATTCAACTAGAAGCTACAGACTTCAATAACACTCCCTCCTTGCACAATTACCTGAAGCTTGAGAGACCTCAGGCGCAGAAGTGGTCATCATTGTTTGAACAGTTAGCTTCTCACATCTCTCGTGGATTTTTCCAGTGACTTGTTTTAGGATTGGGGCTTTTTTTGAATGTTTAGAAACTTTCAGGGGTTACAGCATTCTGCATCAAGAGTTTCCATGGCTGAACTATACGATTTGTAAATAAATGCTGCCTTAAATTGTTTTAAGCCTTTGTGTGATAGTTTCCCTCATGGAACTCTAGTACTTGAAGTCCTAGAAGAAACATTGAACAATTGTTCTCTACCATGAAGTCATTTCACAGTCTTCCAGCCGTTGTTTTTCCAGCTTGAAAAGTCCTAAGCTGCTCGATCATGCCCTGTGCTGAAGCTCTCCCATGTTTTGATTATCCTTACTATGTCCTTTGGATCTTTTCCAGTAATGTTACTCAAACATAAGGCTGACAGAAATACAGAGTGCTCGAGAGGTGGGAGTCATGGATTTGTACAGTGCTATAATAATGACTTCTGCCCTGTTGTCTATTCCTTCACAATAATTACTAACCTTACACCTGCTTTTAGGACTGCTACTGATCATTAAACCAACGTTGTGGCAGAACTTTCTGTTTTAACTCTTCCTCTCAAAAGGCTAACAAGTAGCTGGTGACCCATTGTACAGTTAGGATTGATTCCCCCCCCACCACCACCAATGTGCACCACTTTGGGTCTTTTTCTACACTGAATTTGATTTGGTATTTTATTATCCATGACCCAGAATAGTGATGTTAACGACATTACCCCCTTAAACAGAGATTTCAAGAGAGTGGAGGGCACAAGATGGGTCTGTTGCATCCTCACTTTTCCTCCATGTAAGAGCATGTTTTCCTTCTAAAGCTACTTTAATGTTCTTTTATACCTGCAGTGTTTGAGGGGGTCCACACAAAAGCAGCCATTTCCCTGTGCTTCCAGAAGTGGGNCACCCAGAATAGTGATGTTAATGACATTGCCCCCCTTACACAGAGATTTCAAGAGAGTGGAGGGCACAAGATGGGTCTGTTGCATCCTCACTTTTCCTCCATGTAAGAGCATGTTTTCCTTCTAAAGCTACTTTAATGTTCTTTTATACCTGCAGTGTTTGAGGGGGTCCACACAAAAGCAGCCATTTCCCTGTGCTTCCAGAAGTGGGAAGCATGTATACAGACAGAAAAAAAAAAATCCCACAACTGAACATGGGGATGGAAGATGAGACACGAGAGATTTTAAGGAAGGACAAACAGCCAAACAAGTCCTTAAAGTACCACAAATAGGCTACAAGGAGGTGGGGGTGGGGTGGGTGGGTTATGTCCTTTATGCCAAGATGTTCAAACGCATCTGTCAAATCAGTTACTCAAGAACAGCCTAAAATCTTGATATCTCATAACCAGCTAGCTGATGATAACAGAGCAGGGACTCAGCAGAGCCACAGGAAGGAGACGTAGTCAGGTGGCAGAGACAAGCACAGTGCCCTGAAGGTGGGGGCTTCTTATTTCTTCTGCCACTAGGAGAGCAGGTGCGTGCGTTGTGCATGTCCCTGGCAAGGCTGCTGCGTGTTGATGTGAGCCACTTGGCACAAATGGACCTGTTCCTCCAGCCTGCTATGACGAAGTCTGCAGCCATGGTGGCCTGGTGTTGCTGCACACCTTTGTAAAAGATCATCAGCTTTTAATATTGAAATTAATCTTGCTGGTTGCCCAGCTTCACATTCTAGACCTCTCTCAATTACAGCACTACAAAACATGCGACCGCATTTGGGAATGTAATTGAAAACACTGCAGCCAGGATGCAGGTTTGTGAAGCATATGGGCAATATCCTGCAAATCATTTCCATATATAGCTGTTATTTCAGAGCAGATCTTGTCTATGTAACTGCAGCTTCTGTCATCTCCTTTTCTCTCCTACCTTTTCAAAACTTCCCATCTGTTTGGCTCTCAAATTAACTGGGCATTTTAGCACAATGGGCAAGCTCTTCCAATCTATTATCTAGAAGGGAATTTTAATAACTTAGATTTGATGGTCTGCATATTTGCTCTTATTTTTCTGCAGTTTGCTACAGTTCTGTGTCTGCTACACACCACTCGAGGAGGCTACCATGAGATTTCAGGGTGTGCATGTCCTGATCTGACACACATGTCAAGGAGCAGCACCGTCATGCTACCAAATTAAGCCTATTCTTTCCAGTTAGCACCACCTTATGTACTCAGAAGACCTCTTGGTCAATCTTGCTTAGAGATAAACTCAGCTCTTTCATAGCTCAATCTCAGTTAATTCCACTTATTTTCCATGGGGCAGCATCAACACCACTCTGTCCCATCTAATTAAAGGCACCTTTATTCACCATCCTGTGCCCTTGCACGTCAAGTTTTTAACATTTATGTAAAAACTAGACAGAGCTTTGTAAACTAGTGAACTCTCTGCAAGAGTGGGCAAGAGGCTTGCTGGGAGCACACTGTCCCTGCTCAGAATAGCCTGCAATGGGGTGAAATCTAACATTGCACTCCCCGTCAGGGTATTACAGCATACATCATCTGGAAAGTGATTTCCTTAAATGACACCCCCCTATGATCTATGAGCCCTGGTATTGTAGGGCAATGACAGTCCAGAGAAAAACTGGAACTGGCTTCCACAACTGTTTTTCAGAGCTGAGCTAAAGGGTCTCTCCTGGAGAAAAGTTTCTTCTTGCTCATACGTGTATTTATTGAAGTGTCTGTAGGTCAAAACCATGGATGTTGAATATGTTTCTGACCAATATAAGCAAAAATCTACAAGCAACAAAAGGTCTGCATTATCCATATTGGAAATTCCTATGAAGGACAATCTAGCCCAGCACCAAAAGGAGATTAGCAGCATACTCCATGCCTGCAGGCAGACATATACTTTGTTCTAAGAAAGCCTAAGGGGTTGAATAAACTGACTGAAAGCAATCAAAAGAGTCTTGGGAGCCTCTGTGAACTTTGACAAGACGCCATTGCAAGTTTGCTGCTCTGATTTTCATCATGGTGCAAAATCTAGGCTGCTCTCAGACTCACCATCCTGGGCAAATAAATGACTTCACTAACCAGAAGTACTTCTGCTACACCTGCCTGCACTGGTAGTCTGCAGCTGCCCTAAGCCCATAAAAATATATTGCTGCCTATCCTTTTATCCTTGTGCTATGGGTCCCCTGACTAGGGAATGTCTTTTCCTCATGTGCATGGAGTCTGACAGAGTAAGACCTTGAGACGCTTCCAGCACAAGCTCAAGGAGTGCCTGTGCCCTGAGACACAGGCTACAGCACAGTCCCTTCTAACCCATGCACTAGTTGATTTGCTTTACTATGTAACATAGCCTAGAGGAGCCACCTATGGCCTTGAGCTCCAGACAATAATTAAGTTGTTGGTGGGTTGCCCCAGCATTACAGTAATTGATGATTAAGGCAGGCACAGGACACCGCTGAGGGCTGGCACGCAATAAGGCTTCTCAGTTGCTCTCCTCCAAATTCACACCATTGAGCAATTTTGTTACACGCATCGTGTTCCAGGATGCTAACAGCTTCGCTGCTTCCTAATCAGCTGGGGCAATTTACACAGTCTCTGGCTGTGTTTTACATCAAATCTCATTTGATTCTCTGGTATGTTGCAATGCTACTGAAGACAACCATCCTTCAAATGTGCTTTCCACACAGAACATTCTCCTTTACCAGTTTTAGAAGAAAAGGGCAACACACAGCTGTGGGTGCTAATTAAGAGAGTCCTTATATATTGTACCCAGCATATTTCTCTGCTTTGTTTCTGAAAGAGTTCACTTATCTAATCCCGCAGTTGATATTGTAAAAGATTTTTAATGACAATGGTATCACTGAGCACAGGTTTGAGATGGAAACGATGACATTTTGTCTTGTCTCACAAAAACAGCTCTACATCCATCCAGGAGAGACGCAGGAATCTGAACACTAGCTTAACCTAGCACTGGTTTACCATTTTACATACACAGAACAGAGAAAAGAAACTTGTGACATTGATGTGCATAAGCTTATATTGCTACTTTATAGATTACCATCTCAGAATAGATATCCAATAACAAAGGCCTCAGGTGAGAGGGAGAGATCTCTTTCAGTCTGAAATACTGCCTAATGGGAAATGAAGTGCCTCACTACACGTTCCAAGCAAATATATTTGTATCATAAAATGCTTACCCATAGGCAGATGGCTAGAATTGCACAGTGGGGTTCCTTCTTGCAATCTGCTGCCACTAATAGTCGTTTGAGCCAGATCCAAAACCTCTTCAAGTCAATGGGACTTTTTTCAATTAAGTTCAGCAGAATTTGGGTAGGATCCAGAGAATTAAGTGACCCGGATATCACTTCTGGGCATCTGCTGACACTCTCCAGGGGGGAATTTCCAACTCCTTTGAGTTTGGTTGTTTTGGGGGTTTTTTTAGACAGTTCTGAAGCAAGAGAGATTTAGTTTAAATTTCCAGAAATTTCCACTACAAGAAAATCCTGGCACCATTAAAGTGAGAGGAAATTTTGCCATTGATACAAATTTACACTTATGACTACCATTTGCTCTACTCCAGGAGTTTTACCAGCTCAGAAAGCTGCTTAGATTGGGAAATTTGTTCTTGCAGCACAAAACAAGCACTGACAAAAAAAAAAAAAAATCACCTAACCTCTGCTCTTGAGATGCCCTGTACAACTCTGTAGTATCTGGAAAGTTTTCACCACGTCATTTCTTGGGGGCTTGTAGCAGCCCTACCTATCAGATCTATTAACATCAGCCTTTCAATTTCTCCCACACTTGAACTATTTTATAACATTCTGCAGTTAAGTTAAGCTGCAGTTAAATGAAGCTCCCTAAGTTTTGCAGTAACCTAGTCCACTTTCATGTGAAGTTTAGCTATTCCTCAGTTCAGTTAGTTTTACTTCTTCACAGAAGAGAAAGACCTACTAAGTACTGCTAAGAGCTATGGCATGGCCCATTGACAGTAATGCAGCTTTGATAAATTTATGTGCAAGGCCATGACAAACAGGCTTGGTGGCTTTTTGAAAGAAAAATAGTAAGCATAACTTTCACAGAAAGAAAGCAGCTCAGATATTCAGGTGCAGTCTTATCAGATAGCTAGTAAAGAGGCCTAGCGGGGATATAGCAAGCAAAAATTTCCTACATTTACCTCAGGTAACTATATGCCTCTAGTAAAAAAAAAAAGGGGGGGAAGCTTCGTCAATGGTGGAACAGAGTTAAAATGGTTCCTCAAGGTGACCATCCACAAAGAAACAACTAAAGCCCATTACAAAGCCATATCAAGTGGGATAGGCTGTCTCACACTCAGTGCTTCTAGAGGGCGAGGGGATTGTATCCATTGAAAAGGCATCTTCAGGGGTACAGGACACTGTGGTGAAAGGCAGGCTGCACAGGGCGTGTTCAGGATGAAGTCAAGGGAAGGGGACTCTAGGGAATCCTTATCCCTCCTTTGTGTCCTCAGTTGCTGTGATTCCTGAAATCTTTAGCCTTAAGAGGTGCAACTTGATGACTCTTCCATATACAGCTAAAAAAGTTGATATATACTGATAGAGAGGTCTATATACCAATTCAGTGTTCTGTTTATTTACCTAGCTTATCTGGTTTTGGTTTAATTTGAAAAATTCAAAACTCTGTCTTGGCATTTGAAAAATGAAGGTTTTTTGTTTCTTTTCAATCCCAAATTTTTTTATAGGTAGAATTTATACGTTTCAAATCACTAGCTTTTTATAGTTAGAATACTCAAAACGAGATGTTTCCATTTTGGAAGAGATGAAATGCTTTCAAATTTCTCTTTCAAAAAGTAAAAATGTGAGAGCTTTTGTTGTTATTGAACCTGAATGCATATACTGGCCATTTTTATTTTGTAAACTTCTGGAAAGCATACACAATCATCTAGCTCTGGCTCAAAGACCTAACTTGGCACCCTGCTGCATTGGCTTTCCAATGAAAATCCTACAGGCCCACAAATGGAAAGGCATGCACACTTCTTCCTCTAGTTCACCTTTGTGCTGTACCTTCCACGCAGAGAAACTCTGCCTGGGAAAGAGTCACAGAATGGTAGGGGCTGGAAGGGGCCTCTGGAGACCATCTAGTCCAACCCCCCTGCTAAAGCAGGTTTCCCTAGAGCAGGGTGCACAGGAATGCATCCAGGCAGGTTTTGAATATCTCCAGAGAAGGAGACTCCACAGCCTCACTGGGCAGCCCAGTGGGGTCACCCTCAAGGTAAAGAAGTTTTGTCTTCTGTTCAGGTGGGACTGCCTGTCTTCCATTTTGTGCCCATTGTCCCTTGTCCTGTCATTGGGCACCGCTGAGAAGAGTCTGGACCCATCCTTTTGACACCCACCCTTGAGATATTTGTAAGAATTTATAAGGTTCCCTCTCAGTCTTCTCTTCTCCAGGCTGAACCCTACCCAGGTCTCTTAGCCTTTCCTCATAAGAGAGATGCTCCAGGCCCCTCATTATCTTTGTAGGCCTCCACTGGACTCTCTCCAGTCATTCCCCATCTCTCTTGAACTGGGGAGCTCAGAACTGGACACAGTACTCCAGATGTGGCCTCACCAGGGCAGAGTAGAGGGGGAGGATCACCTCCCTCGACCTGCTGGCCACACTCTTCTTAATGCACCCCAGGATGCCATCGGCCTTCTTGGCCACAAGGGCACACTGCTGGCTCATGGTGAGCCTGTTGTCCACCAGCACTCCCAGGTCCTTCTCTGCAGAGCTGCTCTCCAGCAGATCAACCCCTAACCTGTACTGGCACATGGGGTTGTTCCTCCCCAGGTGCAGGACCCTACACTTGCCCTTGTTGAACTTCATCAGGTTCCTCTCCACCTAACTCTCCAGTCCTGGGAGACTGTGGCTGCAGACCTGGTATCGAGACATCTACAGATCTCCATCAATTTGAGGTTCTCCATCAGCTCAAGTCTTTACAGCTTATTCCAGGCTTTCCAAAATTTTAGCAAAAAGGGTACTGACAAAGTCAATATTCTGTTTGTTGACATCATCAGTGACATCATAGTTCTGGTATGCAAGTATGTCCATGATATAACATGCTCCAAAGAATCTAAATCTTGACATTTCTAGAAGTATGACGATAGACCAAAAGGTTCGACTTTGTAAAGAGTCAAACTACTAAAAGAAAATTATTCTGGGAGGTGATTTGATTTTTCATTACCTTTTCAAATCAATCTCACCCAATCTTCCAAACTGTGTCCTGAGCTACTGAATATATTTCTGTGCTGTAAACACCAGGACAAAGTCAGTGTAAAAATCTTGCTATCAGTTAAGTAGCTCGAAGTCTTTCCTATATTGTGTGTTGACTAGAATGATAAATAATTTATTTTCAGAGTACCAGGTCTCGGAAATAAATTTCTAAAACAAAACTCCTTCAAAACACAATTAGTATTCAACTCATTTTAACAATTCGATAAATGCAGTGCAATGACTTCCGTTAGCTATTCTCCTAGCCAAGGTCTACTACATCATTAAATATTACTGAGTTGGGTCTGCCATTTGGCTTGAAATTATGTGCCTGGCATTTTAGTCTATGGCCATAAATGCTGGAAATGTCAGTTATATAAGCATCCATCTTTTTCACTACTGTCTCCCATCAAACATTAATGGTTGGAGCTCTAATCCATTCTACACAGTCCTAGATATCTACATTTGCTAGGAAAGGAACTGTAACAGAACGCACTGACAACTCACAGTAATTACTCTTAGAAATATCTCTGTAAACTCGATTTGCTCCCAGAGGTCTTTTAAATTATATCTCGTTAGAGTGCAATGCTTTTTCAAATGACAAGGTCACACAAAAAAGCAAAACTCTATTTTATCTTTATCAGAGCTTTACCCCCCACCATAAAACTGTTATAACACATAATTCTAACCCGATAGAGATATTGTGTTTTACTATCGGAGCCCAGGAAAGCCATAAAGCAAGCAGAGTTGTTGTTTACAGTCACAATAAATTTGGAATATCATATAGCATCCTAGGTGAGGCAAACGTGTTTACTAACGTCAGCCAAGTGGGAAGAAGTAATTTTATTTTTTAAAAAAACCTCTTCACTGGTAAAATAGTTTTCGTTTGAATTTACACTGAAAAACTCCTTATGAATTAGAAAAGATGAATCTCAAACTACAGTAATATAGCAGAAAGCACACTTTACTCATCACCTTGCTTATCTGCCCTGGTGACTTTACAGCAAGAGGCTATTGAAGAGCAACATGGAGTATGTAGTTGACTGACACTTCTAATTTATTAGAAGTTTTGATAGTTGGTATTAATTCTTATAATCCCAGCTTCTGAAGCCATGAAATTCGGATAGTATATAAGAAATATTCTTGCCATTGTTTCTCTGAAGAGTGTGAAAATATGTTGTAGTGTACCCTGAGCTCAAAACCAAGAGCTAGATAAACTCTGGAAAAAGCCTAAGATACTTTGAATTTTTATGCCAATCTCTTGCTATTTGGGAATGGGACAGGAAAGGACTCCTCAGTCTTTAAGTCTTCACCAAATGTACCAAAATAACTGCCATACAGTGACATGGGACAATGAAAAAGACAACTACAGTGCAAAAGTAGCAAGATAACCATATTTTAGCAGCAATCTTTTTGGTAATAAAGTTGCATCTTGTATTAATAAATAGAGATTTCAGTTTAACCAAAGAGAAAGAGGTAGAAGCAGCCAAGCAGATCTTTCATTAAGGGTATCCTTAACTCTACTCCCATTTGAAAAACTATGCCCTTAATTGAATATGTGCTTTATTCTTAAGTCCAAGTTATCTGGCACATTAAAAGAATGCACCAAATAGAAACTCAGCAGCACTGGTATATCTTAGTGAGTAAATACCGCCAAAGAAATTCTCCAAGGAATTCAGGTGATAACAAAGTGCCATCACAGAAAACACACAAACCATTTTAAGAGCTACTATAAAGGGAATGGGATACAATACCATTCTGCAAGCAGGGATAAGTCCAAATCTTTCCAGAAGTGTACCTAAATGAACTTACCTACTCAAAGCAGGGGTCAGAAAAGCAGGAATAACTTTGGAAAAATAGGTGTCCCCATAGCAAGGCATTTTTTAAATTTTTTATTTCACAAAGATATTGTAATTTGGAAGAAACTTGCAGTAAGTTTAGTGGACATAGCACAAGGATTGTCATAACAGTCAAGAGTTTGAGCAGCACTTCCACTTCTATATGCTTTACCATGTTGCATTTGACCTATTTCCATTTTTTTCTTTGACCAGCACAGGCTGAGATTTGCAAAAGGACAGCATCACAGGCAATCATCTTATAATCGTCTTTCCCAGAAAGTTTACCTTCTCTGAACCCTGCCAATTAAAATAGAACACTTTTCTTCTGACAAGGTATTTGCTTATGTTGTTATATTTCCTTGCATTGCTTGATCAAGACAATACATACAAGTCAAATGCCTACATTAATGTTTATAAATACAGATCACAAAGCTAAAGCTTTAGTTTAGGACTGGAATGGAAGGGTTGCAAAACCTCATTCAGATATGGAGAAAAAAGAAATAAATTAAATGACAGCAATTTGATGGAAAATGAGGTGTGACCTTTCTAAACACAGTAGAACTAAACTGCATGATCAGCAACATGATTTCAGACAAAAAAAAAGCACCCAGCATCAGATTCTTCAGGCTGTCCGTGGCTTTCTGAATTTGGGGTTTGTTGCTTTGCTTATGACAGCTAGAAACCCATACCTCTATAACAGAAGATGGCAAGGACTTGAATAAAATCTTGCTGACATGCCATGGCTGCCTCTTGCTGCTAAAATGGCGTTTGCTTTTATTTGTCATAGGTAGAAAAAGTTATATATAACCTTATCCTATTTCCTCAGGGGCAGTACTGAGAGAAATACAGAGATGTCTGTGTATGCAGGGGAGGATGAAAGGACTCAGCAGAGAGTTATAGCGCTTTCCTAAATGTATCTGGCATAGTCCTTCTAGAGGGGTTAAGGAAATGTAAGGGTAGCCAGCCACGTCCTACAGGATTCTCTGCTGGGAAATCTTTAAAGAGGGGGTCTTTGGACACATTATACGAGTGAGAATTGTGATGCCCTCTTAGAACAGGACAACGAGGGAGTTAGGAGCTGGGGTAGAAAAATAATGTTTCTCCTCCCAATATTTCTTTGATCTTTATTAAGAATTAGTGGCTATGAAGAATCTTGTGGATGCAAAGCCTCAGAACAGTTATTAATGGTTACATGTCTACCTTCTGAAAAATCCCCTGAAAGGCACCAGAAGGCAGCTGCTTGGGCACAAAGCAGAAACCACAGTGGAGGAAAGCATCTTCCCCCTTCTGAGCTATCTCTGTAAGTCAGAGCACAAAGTCAGACTTGTGACTTTCTCTCCCTCCATCCCACATCATGACAGTGTCTCTGGATCACTTGGTGCAGCAGTAAAGGTCATTGAAGAGAAAAAAAAAATTGGATAGCATAGAAAATAAAAAATTGCCAGCACAGAGTGTATGGATCGCAGGTCGTTTCCTGTCTCTTTATACTATATTTATACTATAATTTGCATGATCAACAAGCTCTTCTATGCTGAACAACATTAACAGAGTTAACACCACGGAAGGCTGATTTTTGAAATATCCGGCCAACCTACTCTCCTCAAAACTTCTCAGTTATTGAACTCAGTGCTGAGAACAACTCAGCAATGGTTCAGACTGTTCAATACAACCTCAAATAGGGCAAGTCTTCCACTGATCTGCATCAGGTAACTTTATGAATTTGGGTTTATACGCCTTCAGATCTGCTTCACCTGACTTCGTGAAGAGAGCTGTGTAATTGTATTCCAGATGTAAATTTCACTCATAGCAATAGAGTTGCTCTGATTCATATCAGCTAGGAATTTGACCCCATGACTGCAAAAGACCTGAGCTTATTTATGTCACTGGAGAAAACTGGGATAAATACCCTGTAAAACCATAGTCTGAGCTCACTCTTACTATAATACCAAACACTTCAAAAACAACTCATAGTCTGAGCTTCGTTTCCTTTTTTTAGCCCAGTTCTTTAGCAAATATCCACAAAACCCCGATATATTTTAAGAAAACTAGAACTGGCTGATAAAAAAAAGAGTTAAACAAACATAATTGGAAGTTAGATTTATCTCTTTCTGTAGAAAGACATCTTGTGTCTGAATTTGTTCAAGATTTTTGCTGAACTTTGACTTTTAATGCAGAGTTTCAGTTTGTCTTGCCCCAAACAAAACCAGAACACTTCAAAGTGCAAACGAAAACAATACTTTCAAGTTCTGCACAACAACTTTTGCTTGAGAAAAACAAAAGCTTTCATTGAAACCATAGTTTTCAGTAGGAAAGCACTAGGATGGAAAATTTTCAGCCAGCTCTACCAAATATTTGCATCCTTTTGTTCTGAGATTTTTACCTTCCTGGTAACGCTTCACTTGACAGTAAACCCCATGATTTCCCAGAGCTAAATGGTATCTTTGCAGTTAGAACCTGCCAGACAGTGATGCCTGAGCCACGGCATCCTGGGACCATAGTCAAGTGATGTTGGGCTCTACGGATCCATGAGGCAGCATTTCCTCTTGGTTAGTAATTCACTACTTCCTTAATTTATCCAAGCAGAAGGAGCATTTCTAAAGCTTCTAAGACCCTTCAGTCTATCAGGCACATCATTCCTACCTCTAAGGCTGTAAACTGAACTCAGAATAACGAAAAAAGACAGATACCTGTTTCCATTTGATTTTTCTTTAAACGGACTTTTTAACTGGTAGAAGATTATTCAGAGATCTTGGAGGATGTTCTCCATCTCCTTAAATCTTAAAGATCTCTAGATCTTTTTTAAATCTTTAAGTTTTTAAATCAAAGCTGAATAAATAAGAAATTTGAGTCAGTTCAGCTACAGGTTGTTGGGCTTGGTGGAGGACTCAGTAGGTAAAATTCAATGCATGCAGGTCAGTTTAGCAGATCTTCACAGTCCCTTCTGTCTTAATCTAAAAATCTATGCAACGAGCAACAGACTGTAATCAATCTTTGGCTACCCTTCCTCATTCCACTAGTTGTATTTTTTTATTGCAGTCCTACAGTGACATAAAAATTAAAAACATAACAGCAAGCCTGAAATCAAAACAAGTAGATGGAGAGCAAATGAAATAAAAAAAGAAGCAGCTGTGGTAATTTGGTTTCTTTTCTCCTTTTTCATCTCTCCTTTTTTTTATACGTAGGTTCCACTTGAAGCTTTTCAGAACCACCAAAAAACCTGAAATGATCTATTATACACACAGGTCTACCACAGCAAAACAGGCTCTGCTGTCAGTCTTATTTCCCACATGCAGCATTACTAAACTGTCAGGCATCCCTGCACAAACAAGTCTTTGAACGAAGCATTTTGTCCTCCTTTTACCATTCTCATCACGAAAAATATCCTCTAAGCTTTCATCAGGCTGAAGGATGATTAGAAGTTTTGTGATGTGCTGATAACAACCTAGCACAGACAGTCTCTCAAGCTGTAGTTTGGACTGTGGCTTGTATTTCCCAAGTGCATGGGCAAAGATCACAGGCAGCCGTTCCCCTTTTAACTTCTGCATCAGTCAGACAAGTCTCTATCTTCATGACTGTGTGGTGGAGGAAATCTGCCACATCCTGCAGCAGCTATTGTAAATTAAACTGGTATGGGAAAAAGCAGTTATGGGATTATTTTTCCCCTGATTTCCCACTAGCCAGCAGTTTGGAGCTGTGGCAAGGTAAGCACCCACAGTCACTTTCAAACAAACCACACAGGCTGTTCACAAAACTCAGAGAAAATGCATTAACTCCTACAATGCTTAATCCAGATTACACTACCACTGCTGAAACTAGATGCCAGCCTATAAAATGTCACAAATGAAGCTGAATTTGTGCCAACGTTTTTTTAGAGCTAAGATTGGGCTATCATGATTTTAATGCCCAATATTACACACAAAAGACTATAAACTTTTAACACAATGATAAAACCAGACTTTAGCCCTTTAAATAATCTGCGTCTTGACTAGCTGTCCAGTTTGCTTTCTCCTTGCCAGTTATATAGAGGGACCATAAACAAAGAGGAATGAGAACAGCCAGTAAATTAAAATGCAGGCAACTGAAAAGGTCAAAGTAGTATGCGTTATTATTGTCTGTCACTGAGTGTACAGCATGCTAAAATTCATACACTGGTCTTTGAAGAAAACAGAAACAATCTCTAAAGTGTATGAGAAATCAATCAGCATGCATCTACTCTACTACAAATGATTGGACTGGGTGTATCTCGAGAGGCCTGTGTGCATCAGGAAAAAACCTCCCTTTCCCTTCCACTGCCCTAACGGCTTAGAACTTGGAGAGAGACTAAATGACAGACACTTGCATGTATTTTCAGCAATACTGCAAATGCAAAGCTAATGAGAGCAACGGAAGCAGCAAGGATTCCATGGCAGTACCTTTGCCCCCACACTAAAATCCAAATAACAACACAAATAAAAGGTGTTAAATTCAACTGTTAAATTCAACAGACAATTTTTACTGCAATTATCAGCTGCTGAGGTGGTGCCAGGGTTTAAAGTTGGGCTGGCTATTAATCAGAAAATAGACGCACTTTGTTAACCCCCTCCCTCCTCAAGAATGGGGAAAAAGAAAAGAAAAAGAGACTTACAGGTTGGAAAAATTAAAAGCAGCTTTAATCTAACTGCAATTATAATGTATGATAATAATAGGAAGAATAATAATGAAAAATATATACAAAACCGATATCAAGCTCCCCCCTCCCCAGTGATGAGCACATCACCTGGACACTGTGGGGCACACCCCAGGAAAGTCCCAGAGTGTACTCAGCAGCAGGCAGGAACTGGATTCAGGAATGTTCAGATCAGGATCAAAGATAGAAGAATCAGGCAGAGCCGCCATCATCCTCCTCCAACACTTATCAAGGACCTGGACAGAGCTGAAGAACAATACCCTACCACCTCCCTGACAGCCCCATGCTGGGCTTAAATAGGCTCCTGGGCCACAGGTGTGGGCAGAAGCACCAGGTGAGGCTGCTTAGGGTCATTAAAGCCCATCAGTGCCCTCAGGCCCCTGGCCATAAAAGGGGAGAGAGTGACCCTTGTGATCCCTCAGCTTTATACTGAGCATGTTATGTATGGGATGGAGTACTGCATTTGGTCAAACCAGGACAGGTAGTCAAGGAATGGAAAAAAAAAAAAAAAAACAAAAAAACCCCAAGCAAATTGCCCCATCAGTTGGCGACTGCTCACTTTTTTCATAAATGGTCTGCAGCATATTGGCATCAAGGTACAGAACCACAGCCCTAAGCAAATATGCTGTTCTTAATGCTTTCTTTTTTTTTTTTTTGTAGTCTCATCCACTAGAGGAAAATACTGGATCTCAAATGAGATCTCTTATATCGTGAGTGCTTTGTGGCCTGTGCATCTCAGGACTACCTAGTATGGCCAACGTGGATCTTTGAGAACTGCATTAAGCCAGTTACCATAACACACCACATATGGCAGTTTGGTATCATTAAGTTGGTTAAAAATGACTGCTTACAGAGAACAGCCTACCTGGTTTTAGTCCCTCAGAGTGCAACTGCTGAAGGACATATCCTTTTAATTCCACAAGCAGATTATTAGAAACAGGGCTGGTCAGATGAAGTTGCTTTCCAGGAATTGGCAAATTCTGAATGTCATTGTGAGTATAAGCAGAGAAGAAGAATTAGAGCGAGTTGGCAGTTTTGAAATATGTTTTTTGTGACCAAGTCCACCAAACACTAATGAGACACAATGTCTCGCCTGCAGCACAGCCTGATATATTTTTGTGTCACATAATTACATGCTACTGTGGCAGAACATATTTTCAGCAATGATTTTCTTTCTATCTATCTATCCACCTATCGCAGGGGAGTGGACCAGCAATTTTGAAAAAACTGTCTTTAAACAATGATAAAAGATAAGTAGTGTCTGGTCTTACCATTTCTCTTACAACCCGACTAAATGCTCAAGCTTGCTGATTCAGAATAAATGTATTTTCTTCTACTTTTTCCTCAAGAAAGAGATGGGAGTTGTTTTCACAGCTGCTGGATTCATTGCCACCATAATTTTATTCTCCCACAAAACCAAAAACTATTGCACTTTCATGCTGTAGCTGCAGTCCTGTGGTCACAAAATGGCACCTCTCCTCTTGGGGTTCAGGAGTGTGAAATGGCCAGAGAAGATGCCTGTGGCTGGCATAGCAAATTAGTATGCTTACGTCTCAGCACTTTTCAGAGGACGGAGAGTAAATCCTCAGACACACCAGTGGCTCTTCGTTCACTTAGTGGAAAAAAAGAGGCGCACACAGTCTTTATTATGTTCTTAAACACACTGTCTTTTTTCACGCTTCAGTGAGCCACAGAGAAAATTTTACCAGATTCTGGTCCCCACAATGGTTTCTCCTCTCAGTTATTATTGTTACAGATAACGAAATACAATTCAACAACACAGTTCTGCACTGAGCCTTACGGAAACTGAACTAACAATGTTGTCTCAAGATTAAGTACTTTGGAGGTTTAACTCAGGAGAAAAGCTGTCTCTGGAAACATGATCCAAACCTGAGTGAGATGCACCAGAAAGGTAAAGCAGCACATAGATTCCTGGGGTTAAGAATACAAATTTTATAAAAATCCTATCAGAAGCAGAACAGACTTCCCCATACTCCCATCTCAAAAAGCCTTGCTGGTAGGCTTTTCCAGCACAGGTTGCATCAACTCCCTCTTGGCCCTGCTACTATCTTCAAAAGTGCATCCAACAGGTAAGTACACCTATGAAGCTGCGTTGCATTCTTCTGGAGACTTGCACAAGTACTAAGGACTCTGCAACTTACACTCTTTGGGCCCTGCCTCCACGTTACATGCAGTATCAGTATGATTGTTCTCAGAAAGTATGCATCCTTTTACATACAGCCCTTGATGTACAACACAGATACCCACAGTCCAGAACGAGAGGGAAAAGATGAACAGCAAGCACAATTTCATTTTTGCGAAAAGATCCTAAAAAACATTTTTGTACCCTTTCATATCTTAGCAAAACTTGTTCACACATTCCATAAGGTATATATGATCCTTAATAAACTCTGGGCACTATGTGCTATCTGTTTCTATAACTTACTAGCACATACATTGCAATTACGTTAAAAACCCATGTATGTAATCTTTTGTGATGAGGAATAACTGTTCCTTCACAAAATTCTAGATAAATTATGCCTTTGCAACCTCTTATCCAAACCACATCTTAATAACATTGAACAGTGATTTCCCTCCTGGTAGCCAAAAGAAAGCCTGGACTGATTATTACTCCAGATTCTGCCACCGGTTGGCCCCAGGTAACAACACTGCCTTTGCCATTCATTCCCCATAAAATTCAGACTTCTGCCTCTTTGCTCAAACAGTTGCTCTTTCCAAACATCCCTTCTATGCTTCTTTGATCTGAATTTGACATGCTTTGAACAGCCAGCAGGGCTTTACTGGGGCTGCTGGCTACCTGTCTAAGCAGAAAGAGAACACTAAGGAGAATTATCATAGAATGGTTTGGGTTGGAAGGGACCCTCAAAGATCATCTAGTTCCAAATCCCCTGCCATTGGCAAGGGACACCTTCCACTAGACCAGGTTGCTCAAAGCCCCATCCAACCTGGCCTTGAACACTTCACAAAATCACAGAATGATAGGGGCTGGAAGGGACCTCTGGAGACCATCCAGTCCAACCCCCCTGCTAAAGCAGGTGCCCCTAGAGCAAGTTGCACAGGAACGTGTCCAGGAGGGTTTTGAATCTCTCCAGAGAAGGAGACTCCACAGCCTCTCTGGGCAGCCTGTGCCAGTGCTCTGTCACCCTCACAGTAAAGAAGTTCCTCCTCATGTTCAGGTGGAACTGCCTGTGTTCCAGTTTGTGCCACTGCCCCTTGTCCTGTCACTGGGCACCACTGAAAAGGGAGGTGGTTCTCAGGCATCCACAACTTCTCTGGGCAACCTGTTCCAGTGTCTCACCACCCTCATCATGAAGAGTTTCTTCCTAGTATCTAGTTTAAATCTACCCTCTTTCAGTTTAAAGCCATTATCCCTCATCCTATTACTACACTCCTTGATAAAGAGTCCCTCCCCATCTTTCCTGTAGGCCCCCTTTAAGTACTGGAAGGTTGCTATAAGGTCTCACTGGAGCCTTCTCTTCCCTAGGCTAAACAACGTCAACTCTCTCTGCCTAACCCCTCACAAGGAAGGTGCTCCAGCCCCCTGATCATCTTTGTGGCCTTACTCTGGACGTGTTCTAAGAGGTCCATGTCATTCTTATGCTGGGGGCCCCAGAGATGAACTCAGTACTCCAGGTGAGGCCTCAGGAGGGCTGAGTAGAGGGGAAGAATCACCTCTGTTGACCTGCACACTTCTTTTGATGCAGCCCAGGATGCAACTGGCTTTCTTGACTGCAAGTGCACGTTGCCAGCTCATACTCAATTTTTCATCCACCAGTTATCATTATTAATAATGACATATTAATAATATTAATTATCAATATTTCACGATACTGCTGATGAAGGACATAGCGAGTAATATAAAGCCAGTTTTGTCATTACTGTTGCATATGTTTTCTGCTTTTAGTATGAATTCTGCATAGGTGGGTAACAAGGTGATAGGCGTAAGTGATATTCCTAAACAAGTAATGAATCAACAGCTTCCATTGGGTAAACTGTAGAACAAACTGTGCTCGACTCTTTCCCTAGATATTTATGACCTATAAAATTAGTTTTATTCCCGTGTATCAAAAAGATCAGCTCACAATCTCTCTTCCTTTTGGTTCAGGATTGGCAGGAGATCATTGAAGGCTGGGAACCAAGAGGTCACAGAAAGAGAAAATCTGATGGGAAATTCTCCTGGCCTTAACTGGGTGGAATATGGATTTAATTCTATTCCAGCAATTAAAGCTTTGATTTCATCCTCTTGAAATCCTTCAGTTGGCATTTTTCAGAGATTTGCAGAAAGTTACCTTCCTTGGACCGAGCAGATGATCACAGAGACCACTAGAAAGGGATGTAATTTATAGCATTGCTTCCAACAGAACTTTTTACTCTTTTCCAACTGAGTTTCTTGTCAGTCTGTGACTCATATTTATCTTCTTTTCCTACTCATTAAAGCTACCATACTTATGACTGAAAATGCTAGGAAAGGCTTTGGTCTAATCAACGTAAATCCCCTTTTCAATCTCTTTTGCATAGGCGGTTTGTTCATCAGCAGAAAGCAGAGCTAGGAGAACTTGGCTGGGGAAAAAGAAGAGTGAACACTTTTCCAGTGGCTCCCAGTAAGCTGATTTTTACCAGTATGCCATATTCCATTTCAAAAGGCTGGCTTAGGGCTCACTGATGTTTTGTCCATGCTGGATGCAATCTAAATACAGAGATATCCCTTAAGAAGAGCCATTGCTGTACATACATTTTCCATTTGNGTATGCCATATTCCATTTCAAAAGGCTGGCTTAGGGCTCACTGATGTTTTGTCCATGCTGGATGCAATCTAAATACAGAGATATCCCTTAAGAAGAGCCATTGCTGTACATACATTTTCCATTTGTGGCATCCCTGGGGCTTTCTAGAAGCCACCAGGGGAGAAACAAACATGTAGCAAAACACATCTGCTGCTGACAAGGGAGGTGCTGCTGGTCCCAGTACCAGCTGAATATTGAGGATTACAAGGATACACACCAGGCAGACATTTCGCAGAGCCTGCAAGCTGGTGCACCTACAGACTACTTGGGTGTGTCCTTTCATGGGCGAAACAGCCATAGTTTCTCAACAGAAAATGAAAACTCCTATGCTGAACATCTAATATGCGTCATCTGTAGGAACTGAAGACTTTGAAGGGTGCATCCAGCCAGCCCAACCTAGCAGATTAGAAAAACAAAGACAGATTTTAAATCAACTTAAATCCAGCCAGCTACCAGGCAGATTTAAAGGCTTTCTTGAAAAAATATTTCCTTTTGCTCTAGGAGCAGTTTGAACTCTGGCAGTGAACACCATGCTATGCCAGGTGGTTTTAGCATACAGGAGGAGGGAGCAGGATATATTTTAAGGGCACTTCACCTCAATACCTTTAGTAGGAGAGACGGCATGGTCCAGTGGGTACATTACTAAGCTGAAACTTACTGCACATCTAGAACCATGCCAGTGAGCACCACGTCACATGCAGACTCAACTTTTGGACCAAAAGCAGGAAAAGGCACAAGAGCACCATGGCAGGCCACGTTGCTTAGCTCTGCTGGGAGCCCAAGCTTATTAATGGCAGTATGGCACATCATTGGTGTGACCATGCTGCTCAGAGAACTCAAGGGAACATCAATTGCCAAGATGCAGCATGCTGCCACTGATCTCTCTTGATCGGCACTGCCATGGCTGCTCCTGCACCAGGAGCCACCTCTGTGACATAGCACAGAGTGCCCCTTCAGAAGCCCGAGCACGGCAGCTGGATTGCACACCACACACTGCACGGGACCCTGGGCAAGGCTCTCCATCTCTCCCACGCCTTCTTTTTTTTTTTTTAATTTAAATATGCTAGCTTACACATTTTCACACCACTTAAGAATTTTTCTTTATATCTTAAGATATTTTCAAGAAAAGATTCTGGTGTTGGCAAGAAGAAAGACTTTCCCACGGAGGTCAGTGGTAGTATTACACGTGTGTTCTGGGGTAGCTTTCCAGACTTCTATGGTCTTCAGGAAGGAAGAACCAGTCTCACAACGGATTCTGCAAAGTCTTGATCAGCCCAAAATTTCTCCTTCTAGGTCAATTACCACTTTCTAATTCCAGATGGGAGATGCAACTGACTTAATACCTCTGGAAGCCTCAGAAACAGGAGTCTTTCGTATCATGACTTGGCTTCATCTGAAATGTTTCAGGACAGACTTGTTTAAATCAGGGCAAAGCAGAGACTTGATCCCGTACCACTAACCGTACTGTCACTATGGAAGACACAATGAAGCACCGCACACAACTGTGTAATGAAAAATTAGCGGATAAAACTTGAGCAAAACCAAAACCTGTCCACAAAGCATTTCAGTTTTAATGAAGATAGACTGTTCAGAAAAAATTCTCTATCATCAAAAAACTGTCTGACTGAGCCGAGGCAGCAAAGCTGCTTGTTTTCCAACACCTGAGATGTTCCCCTTCTGGAAAGCACATCTGCTGAGATAAAGGGATAATTCTAACATGTTGGTATTTTACAACAGAGACTTATGTGAAAAATATTCCATCAAAACCTCTGAGGCAAACTGGCCTTTTGATTAAATCGGAAAAAGCACTTTTTCTGTGCCCAGAAAAAAAAAACAACAAACTCTCTAAATCGAAAAATCTCTCTAGGGTTTTGCTACTGCAGTGCTTCAAAAGAAAATTAGGTTCCTCCTCCTCCTCCTCCTCGCCCGAGATCCCACTCTACCCTGTTGGCCAAGCATCCCAGTTCATCTGTGTATCTCACACCATGGGCAAGGGACTCTGGAGGAGAGCTGCCACCTCTCTCCAAGGGATAATCACTAGTCACTAATCACTGGAAATACACTTCAGATATGTTTTTCAACACATAAAAAGAGGAATGTACAACTTCAGGAAGGCAAAATCAGACATGGGGGTTCACCAGCTCGTGTATGCTAACACCATTCTAGACGTGTTCAGAGCTCACTACAAAACTCACTCCTTTCTTACCCCTTCTCTAGTTATTTGAAAGTGCTGGGAGTAAAGGGTAGTGGAAAAAAGCATTTCAAGCGTCAGGAAAACAGACTGATGAAGAAGCAAAGGGCTAATGTAGATTTTTATAGGTTCCTGCCTTGAAATTGGATTAATTTATGTGCTCCTGCCTGACTTGCAAACATTTTACTGCATTTTTCTTTGTTTGGCCATCTATGTGGGCTGAACCTTACGCCATTCCTCCTGCTCAATTCTCCATTCCCTCATCATCTATGTCTTGTGTGAAGTGGAGTATTCACCAAGCAACAGTCCTCTGTGCAAAGCAGCTTCATGCTGAGATGCTCTAGCTAAACCAGGGATTAACAGGGAACATTATTCCTTACCAGAACCTCACAAAATCTTAAACAGAGATGTGGGTTAATCTAACCCTGTATGTAAGGAGCCTGACTCTGGTGCCATCACAGGTATCCCTCTCCACTGCAAAGAATAATCTCTATCAGCACTTTCAAGGTGACAATAACCCATCTGGTGATCAGTCCAGCACACCAGACAGGGGACAAGGCACAAACCTAGGGAAAAAGTTAATGGCCTCTCTGCTTCTGTCCCCTGTGCAGGTGATGTCTGTACTCAGCACCACTGTCCTGCATTCTGACTGTCTTTATCTTATCGCTTCCCTAAACCAGCAACTGCAGACGCTGCATAAAATCTCAGTGAATTTTATGTTTTGCCTTTTTTTTTAAAATTCAAATGAGATTCATGTTTAAATCAGACTTTGGGGAAAGGTTCAACGTTATTTTTTTTTTTTTTAAATCCAAATGTGGCTCTCCCATCCTTCATTTCAACCTGCAAAAATACCTCTGCTCGGCATTTTCTGACAGCTCCGGCTTTATCTTCACCAGCTGCTGAGTTGCTTTGGACATACCTAGCCTGTTCTCAGCTAAGAAAGTCAGCCTTAACAAAAAAGAAAAAAAAAAGGAAGATTCAGGAAAACAGACAAGTGAAACGATGATCTCAGGCCTTTCCCTACCCCAGCCGCTGGTGAAAGGTCAGCCCATCCTGAGAAAACAGCTCTCAAATACCAAGCAGGCTGTCAGCTTCTTGCCCACTGCAGCCAGTCTCATCACAGTGGTGGTTTGGCACCTATGCATAAATGAGCTGGCAGCAGGGGCAAGGAGGTAAAGTTACATAACCCGACTGCGATTTCTTGCTTGATGGCAACCCTTTAGATTTGCCCTAATTTCCCCAGTAAGCCTAATACGAATATTTTGTTAGAAGAGCGCAGAAACCAGACCGTCTCTCCTTGAAATGAAAAGGCCAGGGATGGTGAATGGAGGATGCCCCTCACACCCATGGGAACCACCAGCACAAGCCACATGTACAGGAACACTCTGACTCCCTATCTCTGTGCCCTGATAGGCATTGCTGCGGTGAAGACGCCACACAGCATGAGAAGAGTGTGCTGTGCAGTCCTGCATGCATCAAATCTCTTGTGTTTGGTTCAGCAAGCAGATAAATTTGCTCTTGGTTGCATAAATTGGGCTATCTTGTTCATCCTCAGTTTCCCTCATGTCTGATAAAATCTAATACTTTGGGAAATCAAATGAGAATCACTCCAATTTCTTGAAAAATCCGGTTGAATGGCACTGTCACAGCTACGGATGATTGCTACTACAGAGACAGTCCCCGCTCCGCCACAGGGAAAGGAGGGGACTTGATGTTCCACATGCATTTGGTGGATTATGGTGGCGTAAATGGGGTGAGCATGTATGACTTAAACTGCTCCAGTAATGGGCTTCCTCTCAGGCAGGACTGAGCTGAGTCCAGCAAAATGAAGCTGCATGCAACTTAAGTATTTAGACAGATAAATGTGAAAATCTGTGATATAATAAAGGAGTAATTTGTGTGAAGGGAAATTGCATTATGCTTATTCAAAGCTGAATTTATTTCTTCCCCTTCTTATTAAGAAACTAATTTTAAAAATCCCAGCCTCAGGTCAGGGTTATACTTATAGGGCTGATTTAGTATCTGGCAGCACAGAATTCAAAATTCCTATGAAATTCCTTACTGTAGTCAATCAACAGCATAAGCCCCCTACTTGGGCCAAGATTTTTCTATTTTTCTTTTAATTAAAAAATAGCTTGAGGGCACGTAAGGCTTAAATTACTTGCATAGAGAAAAATGCTTCTCTAAGAAACCTATTAGGAGATATGGCTCGAGAGCAACAGAAGCCCTTATGAATAAACAGAAAGTTTGGGGGTTTTTTTGGTTTGGTTTGGTTTTCTTAAGGTAACAGAGAGGAGGGGAGATATTCTGGAGAGCTTTCTTTGGCTTACTTTGGGCTGTCATTTTCTGCCCTGAAGCCGCGGGGCAGGAAGTTACCTGAGTTACCTCTGAGGAGATCAAGAGAGAGCTGTTGGGTAGAAGAGCCAGTCACTTAGCAGAACGGTGGCAGGAACTTGTCTGTGTGTGGATCTCTGCCGATCTGGGTTTGTTTAAAATATGCAAATCTTGCATTCAAGTCACTTACAAAAATACAACCCAACGATCACTACAGCAGTTTGGCTTGCACATCAGCTGGCAATTTTATGACATACATATTGTTGGTTGGCATAAAGCACCCGTAAGTTTTAATGCAAACAAGAATGGCAACCAACCTCCAGTGCTGTACAAAAAATAGAAGGGGAAAAAGCAAAATCCCAGAGTCACACATTATTTGGCTTCCTGGAGCTGCACTGTACTGAGGAACTGGAGTCCCCTTTGTCTGCAAGCACAGCGACCACATGCTTAGGCAGCCTGTCTACCCTAGAGGGAGATGAAAAAGCCCTGTGCCATCTGAGCACAGCAGCAGAAATACTAGAGCCAAAGAGGACCGTGAGTTGCAATTTTTAGCCGGCAGGTGAGGAGTCAACAGCATTTTGATCAGAGTCTATATTTACATGAGGCTTACAGTTTGCATCCCCAGACAGGTTAACTAGTGCATACCCTTCCCTGGCTAGGGTGAAACGAGTTTCCAGCAAGACAGGACCTGATAAACAGGCTGTTCAACAATCTATTTTAGGGAAGCATCAGGAATATGGCACACTCCACTACACAACTTCTGCCCCCCAGGTTTCTCCTGGTACCCCTCATTTTCATTTAGATGATGCGGAATCCTCCTGCACCTCACTCTCTAGTAGCAACACTGAAAAAAATACTCAGCCAGAAATGGCAGATTAGATTCAGAATTATCCCTCCTTTGAGAGGCAGTGACCACATAATTGTGTTACACTCTAGTTAGGCTTAAAAGCAAAGCCTTAAATTAGAGAGCAGATCATAACATTACAGTGATCAGACACAAGGCTTAAATGACTGAGAATTTCATGCAAAAATATGGATGGGCTCATTTATTCATTTAAACACTAGCAAGCTGTTGTCTTGGCCTATCTGCAGAATAACCAACAGGGGATAGATGAACTTTCAAAGGGCTCTCAAACAGCAGTTGTGGCTTTTGAACTATTCTTCTGCAAACGGATCATTCACAGCAAAGCGGACAGACCAGCCTGACACTGGTAAGGCTGGAGAAAAGCAGAATGTCACAGAAAAGGAGGCATTTCTCCCAGGTCACCAGGACAGGAATTTATTTCTTCCCCAGCTGCTTAACGAGGACTTCCCTAGCCTTGCAGTAAGAACCCTCTGCAGTTCTCTGGGCATAGGTGAAGATCAATGAGCACCTAGCAATCTAAGTCCTGACCCTTGGTTTGCTAAGGAGTATGGAGTAATTCAGCTAAGGAGAACAGAAAGCAAAACAAAAGGGAATTCAAGTTGTGTGCTGAAAACTGCTATACTCACTTATGCTTTACGTCTGGCCACACTAATGGATTAGAGCAGGATTTCTCTGTCTTTGTGAGTGTGTCGATCCTCTTTTGGCTTATCCACTTGCATGGGTTCCTGAGTCAGCATCAGCTAAGTTCCTCCAGGTCAGGAGCACAGGCTGCAGCCCCAGGCCTCGAGCATTTCCTCCCCACTCCAGTCCGCTGGAACTGACGAGTGGCCAGAGATTCAAGAGAGCAAGCAGCTCACAAGCTGCTGTAAGCACTTACAGGTTGTGACTTTACCTGGTTCTCACAGTCCTGCCCTAAAGACCAGAAACGAGTGCTGCCTGCTCAGAGAAGATGGAGCCATTTTGGACTGCTGCCAAAACTTTGTTCTTCTTTTTTGACATTCTCTGTTATAGGCAACAGCATCAAGTAGCCAGCAGCGATTGCTGAAATGAAACAAATTTGACTTCACCAGGCATAATGTATCTTGGGGCAAGAAACAGCCTGCAAGAGAGCGAAGCCTTCACTGTGACCCTGCCAGGACTTGCATCCTCTGGCCAATTCTGCCAGGACACACGATTTGCTCTGAAGCTGAGCACCAGAAAAGTGGCCCATTAGGAGAAGATGAAAGCTACGTTATTCCTTAACTGACTGCGTGTTTTGTGGCACTTGCATGTACGGTCATCTGGGAGGTAGCAGCAGAAAGTTGCATGGTGGCAAACTGTAAAACCACCTTTTGGGTGAAACTGCCACCACAATACCAGTGGTTTATGCCGACACGTTAGACTTCACACAGAGAGAGAAGAGTGGCATCACAAGCTCTATTCAAAGGCAGTGGTGAGAAGCTGTGACCTCTTTGTTGTCAATTATGAGCTCTGATCTTACCCAGCCGACCTTAACTTGCACTAACGTATCAAAAATAACACAGATCTGACCTAGCAAGTTTGATCTCGTGACTGGCAAAGCTGGATTCTCCCTCCACACCTCCTGCCGCTAACAACCTCTGGGATATAAAGGGCATTTTTAACAACTCAAAGAAGCCTTTTCAATGCAGAAAAAAGAAAAAATACATCAATAGTTGAAGATATAAATCGTGCAACATGCTGAAATTTCTTTTTTTTATATGTATTTTTTAACTACAGAGCCTTAGCCATGTAGCAGACCCTGTACAGACAGGGTAAGTGTTACGCTTTCTAGGCAGGTATCACACCATCTCTCAAGCTTATGCACAGACCTCACCTCTTTTTGAGGCCTTAAACCTGCTGTGTAGTGGAAATGAAACCAAGCCCATCTCCAAAAGGACAGGGCAGCCCCTTGTACAAGAGGAGGCAGAAAATATGCTAGCAGCAACCACGTTAGATACCCATAGCACAGACCTTCTCAGGTAGCGAAGCAATAAATCTATTCTGCTGGGCTAATTAGGAGACTGAGTGAATGTAACGCTGTCACGTTTTCCTGCTTGTTTAAAAGAGCGGAAGCTGGAGAGAGAATTTAATGTCGGGTTTCACTACAAGAGATAAAAAGCATCGGGGATATAATAAATATAACACCTTCTTCCTGGGTTGCCTGGGATACAGCATCTAGGAAAGCTAGACGGAGTGGGGGAAGTCCGAACCAGTCCCAATTCTCACAGCAATCATTGCCACCAGAATGCATTCATGTTGTGCCATTTTCCATCTTGTTATAATCTTTGTCACAAGAATGAGGTTATTGGACGAGAAAGGCTTTTCCATATTGGCTTTAGCAGCACTGCTGCCACTTCCTTGATCTTTTCAATATTCTGTAATTGATCGGTTTGCCATCCCAATTTCCTCTTGTTTACAGCCTCTGCAACTTGTAGCTGGCCAGACAATTCAAGTAGATAAAGGACTGCTGAAAAATCCTTGCCTTGTAGCGCTCTGCTCCACCAGAGTAATCAAAGATCAGGGGTCACATCTTTCAGCTGTTGTAAATGGATGTAGCTGCAATTATGCCGGTTGAGTTTATTCCCTGCTACAGGTCTTGAGCAAGCAAGGTCTATTCTGCTGTCTCTTGAACAGGCCACTGCTCTACAGAAATGCCAAAATAAACTGAAAGTTTCCATAAAAAGATGCAGAATCAGAGTGTCTCATTCTTTCTATGACACTTCTGTAGAAATAAAAAAAAAAATCTAAATAAATTCTGCCTAAAAAAATCACAAATAATGAAGACGAAAATCTGTAAGATTTAAATCCTTTAAAATAGTTCTTAAATTCAGCTTTCTCTGTACTGGAGACGGTCTGAATCTCTTCTCAGCAGTGCAGAGATCAGCTCTTTGCAAAGGCACAAAATCCCTAAGCAACTTGTTAAAGCCTGTCACAACTTAATGCTGCCTTTCCGTCTCTTCATCGGGCTTTAAAGTACTCCTTTGGTCTACAGCTTGATTTTTCTTTTGTAAAAGATTTCTTTTTGCTTAAGCAAAGAATTTTTAGGATAGGGGTTCCAAACTCTGGCATGCCTAACACTCACAGTAGGCAAGTCATTTCAAAAGGTACTTGCCCCAGCACAGCCTACAACCACTAGTCACTACCAGTGGCAGAAGTTGTTAAAACAGGTTGGCTGGCCAGAAGTATGGGTGAGAATTCCCTTCCAGGGCAAAGGGCATCTCTTTCCGTGTCATGTAGCACCTAACACATGGAAAACCTGGTCTCTGTCCCGTTAGAGAAATAACAACCCTTTTGCCTGCTGAAACATGAGCGTCTCTTTGCAAGAACCAATATTGACAGAGCCCCTCTGGCAGCACGTGGACTGCGTTGCCCCTCACGCTCGAGCCCCCTACGTACAGGGCACCACAATGGTATCAGCATCCCATGGAGGTAGCCGTGCGCAAACACGTTTGCATGGTGAAAGCTACCAGATGGCGCATCATTCACCAAAACTGTTGTCGCAAGTCCTGTGCGCCTCTTCAGCGGCGAGAAAGCCATTCTTGCTTGGAGAGCAGGGGTCCAGAGGCTGCTTTCAAGCTCCAATCTGCCAGCTGACGTCGCAATTATCAGGCAGTTTGCAAAGGCCATAGGTAAATTTATAACAAAATAATCAACTGGGGAGAACAAAGCGCCCTGCAAGTGAGACAGTTACTGCATTGATTGCACTGGGTGTGGACACAGCACAGTGAAGGTCAGCACAGAGCTGTTCTACAGAGGCTGCTTATTTTTTTTACTCTGCAGAAGATTGTTTTCTGTTTTCAGTCCTACAGCAGAGTGTTAAAAGGATTACGCTATGTATACACACAACATACTTTCCACCACATAAGATAAAGCATAAATGCCCAGAAGATTACAATATCTTTGAACTTTCCAGATCAGTCTGATTGAACTACATACATCATTTTAAGTTTACAATATACTTCTTGACATCAAAGTAGCAAGAAAAAAAAAAGAGCATTTTTTTTTTTAATCAAGCTGATTAGAAGCACTCCTGTGACATCTCTTCTATGGAGTTTCAATAATTCAGTGATTTTCTTTTAAATTGCAGTATTTTGTATGTTTTAATCTCTTGTTTTATTTGGCTGCCTTTGAATTTGTTTCTAGGGAGCTCTTGTGTTAGAATCCTGGTACTAATTTTTTTGCTGGTTTGGCATTTTAGGCTTTTAATGTTCATAAGAACCCATAGGAATGGGAACAATTTGGTTCCATATTAGTAAAATAATTTAAGGCAATTCAACAAACAATCACCAAAAAAAGTCACCTTGTACTGATCTTATTTACTGTGGTTCTATTTCTCTCCCCCTGGAGTTAACTTTGAGATCATTGTCTTTACTCCTAAACAGCTCATATCCATTGAGCAGATATATAGTTCAGGATAGTACAGAGTCTTGCCAGAAAAAAAGGTGCTTCACTCTTCATCTACATCGGCATAGTAAGCAGGGAGCTGTTGGCTTAAAGGCACGCGCTTAGCTCTTGTAGGTCAGTTTAGCTGCCTTGATATCAGCTGGGTTATGCTGATTTTCATCAGTTAAGAATCAGTCCCCTGGCTTTCCTTTAAATTCCTAACAATTTCAGTTATGTGCAAGTTATGCTAGAATACTAAATTAGCACAGCTTCTTTTCTAACCCTGTGCAGCAAGCAGAGGTCACTAGGTAAGCTTTTTTCCTTTGCTCTCTGAATTTTAATTGTGGTTATTTCACAGCCTGGCTCTACTTTCTAACACTAATTTATAATTAAATCTCTGTATTTTGCTTAGCTCCTGGCTTTATACTTTTTGCTTGCTGAGTTGCTCTGGATATTGTTAGCTGACTCCCTGCCGAGAAACTCCGTGTAATTGCAAAAAAATTTTGCACTGCCCTTCCCCAAAGGTTTTCCAGGTAGAGTTAGCTACAATGAGATTTCTGCCCCACAACTCAGGACTGTTTGCTCTTTTTGCATCATCTCTGTTTAACACAGTGAATAAAACTGACACACAGACCTTCAAGAGCACGTAAAACTTGCAGTAATCTAGGGTCCAATTATAAATAGAGAGTTGGCTAAGCCTGTCACCAGAGCAACTGCCCTGGTTGCCTGCCTAAAGGCAACAGAATATATGACAGTGGAATCTAGATGGACCATAAACCATTAAATAAAGGTAAGAGTCAAACAAGTTGACTGCGTGAGGCACCCAGACATTTCCTCACAACCCTCCGGCCAACAGTTCCCAGTGTCTTTGCTCATTCGCTAACATGGAGGCTGGAGTCAGACACCTTCCCCTGCTCTGTTCACCACGGGCGCTAGGAGCAGCCAAAACACAGGCAACTGGAAACTTTCTGCAACTGGAAACTATTTGCTGCAAGAAAGGATGTCACAAGCTGGTTCTAAATCAAGGACATTTTACATGTCAGCCCAGCAAATTCCATTTAACACAGTAAGCTCAGCCATCACTGCAAGATTTTATAACAGAAACCAGATTGGAACAGCAGCAAAGATGCCTAACCAGGGATGAGGAGATATCCCCTGCTCTTCACCAGCCTCTGCAGCATGGCAGGGCTGCAAGACAACTGGGAACGCTCTCAGCAGAGCACACAGTCATCTCACACATCACTTGTTTGGTCTCTACCGCTGCTTCCCAGTTTTAAGTTAAACGGCTCATTGCTAGAGCCCCGGCCTACTGACCCTTATTTTTGTTAGCCAACGGGAACACTCCCGCGTGCAAGATCTAAGCAGGCCCGGTCTGGTTTGCAAGATCCTGCCTTATGCTCCAGCCTGGCACCACCATTGTGCTGTGTTCGATTCATGGTTAATATTCCTGTCAGCTCCACAGGCCTTTGACACTCAAACCACATTACTCGATTCCACCTACTGTTGCCAATAACAATTGCTGAAGTATCAGTTCCCAGCGGTTTGATATGCGAAGATGAAGAATAGTTAGATTATTACCAGTTATGCAGACAGCACATTTGACAGCCTCGCAACAATGTTTTCCGTTGCGGCTACAGCATGAAACCACAAAAGGGGCATACACTGAATGTGCGCTACAAAGACATTTACTTTGGAAGAGGCAGGCTTCCAGATAAATACATTTTATGACATAATTATGGTAACTCAAAATCATCTTATTTACCTCTTGGCAGAGAGGCAGTTTTCCACACGCAAATTAATTGTAGTAAGCTTGACTCACATCAACATTAAAAGAGAGGGTGGACATGAACATTTTCAGCACTAATTCTGTGCTGCAGCAAACTCTCACCTGACAAATGTCTGTAGTACTACCGTTTACCTCTGTAGATGACAGTTGTAACTGAATTGCAATATTTGGTCAGATTAAAAGAAATAATTCATTTCCCATTTAAAAGATTTGACAGTATGAAGGGAAATCAAAGTTACAGAAGTCAATATTTCAACTTATACAGACATAGTTTACAGAAGGCATATGATCAAGTTTTCTCTGCAAATCAGGCTTATTTGCATTTTCTCAAACCAGGCAACTCACATCACTAATCTCTTCAAAATTATGGCTTAAATCAATTATTGCTAGGGGCGTGATTGAAGTTGTATGTAGTTTTACTCTGATTATTTTAACGAAAGGGCAATACAGAAATATTAAAAGACACACATCATCCTGAGTAATGAAATCTTTGAAAAGAGTATCGTGGATTCTTTGAATACTACCTTTAGATGATGTAATCCACAGTTTGTTTGCAGATACTATAAAATAAATAACCTGGAACCCTATGGCTAGTCACTGTTTTAGCATAACACATGCTGGTAGGTTCCTATTTGAGCTGTCAAAGGTACCTGACTACTACTTTCATGTAATTTTTTCCATTGTTCCAATAAAGCTTGGATTAAACATGCATATTCGAAGAGGCCAACAGTAGCTTTAGGAAGAGTTACAAGGACACAGCAAGTTTCCCCTGTGTGCTCAACCCCCATTAAATTCTTCTGCAACCATGTGAAAACCTGGCATGTATTTTAGTTACGTACATACC
Organism: Steatornis caripensis; assembly: GCA_013398225.1. Taxonomy (NCBI): domain Eukaryota; kingdom Metazoa; phylum Chordata; class Aves; order Caprimulgiformes; family Steatornithidae; genus Steatornis; species Steatornis caripensis. Next base: position 99,000 of record VZSC01001499.1, read on the forward strand.
AGGTTGTGTATGAGATGTTGTATTCCAACATAGCCAATGTTAGCATCTCTGATCTCATCGAAGACATGACAATATGTTTTTATTTGCCTTCGCTCTCGAAGCAGCTTGGACCATTTCAACACGGACAGCAGGTGTGCCAGAACTGCCAGTATCTACCAACTATTTTGGCTTCCTCTGCTACTAATCCCGCAACTCAAATGAGATATCCTGAGCTAAGCACGATCAAACATTGGCACAAGGGTCCAGAGAGGCTGTGGGATCTTAATTCTTGGAAAAACTCAAAACTCTACTGGACAAGACCCAAGAAACCTGCTTTTATAGGATCTACTTTGAGCAAAGGGTTGGACCAGAGCCAACTTCCAACTTATATTTTGCCCAAATTTTTGGAAGGCTTTGAACTCGAGAAGGGTGTCTCTGCTGCCACTTCCATAAATGCTTAAGAATCAACAGTATCACAAATTATCCCCATTCCACAGTGAACAGTCCAAGACAGGCAGATAAACAGCCTGTGCATTACTTTCCTGACACATGCTTTCCCCTGTGAGGAAGTGCTCTGATTTGCTTCAAATACTCAGGAATAAGTTTTAGAGAAAAGACCCACAACCAGCATTATGTCACTTGTGCTATTTCCCCACCATACAGTGGATTCTAGACCAGGACACTCAAGAAAGGTGGAGATGAGTTTCCCATTCCTAGTTTCATCCAAAACTAACAGAGAAAGCATAGGTATCTTATTTAGGAATGGTTGCATGCTAAACAGAACTGAAATATTTCTTAGCAGCTGCAAGAGTAAACAGGCAAACCACTGTTTCAGGTAATATTTCACTTGTCCTTTCAAGAGATTTTTTTTTAATGTGGTAATCAGAAAAAAGCCTACTAGATTTATGACAAGAAAAAAGGGAACTTGGAGCACAGCAGCTGGGTAACGTAAACCAACACTTGGGATTCTCCGTGTTGTACTAATGGCTCTGCCACACACAGCATTTTGAACAGCAAGCTCTGGGCTTGTGGTGGTACTCGCGTGGCTTCATCAACGGCATGCACACTTGGAGCTTTACACCATGGGAACTCATCTCTTGAAAAATAAATAACAACCAGCAGCAGTGAGAGTGTTCCCACTGATATCAAAAGCAGCACAACTTTAAGAGCAAACACGCTAACAGCGCAGGTGGACATGTGTGCAGCTACACACACCCACAAAGAATAAAAATAGTGCAGCCCTCCATTGAGCAACTTTTATTCAAGATTTATTGATGCTATCTTCCACCAAATGAGAAATAAGTGAAGCAAATCGAAGTAGAAGCTAAACGGAGCAGAACAACATGAAGCCTGTGCGGGATGAACAGCTCTATGCCCATTGCCTGAGGCAACCTGCTGCTGAAGGATAACGTGCCAATGTTAATCAGATGATCTGTTTCCTTTCCCATTAGCCATTCTGCTAACTCAACAGATAAGCATTCGCTCTGGTATCATTCCTCTAGGAATGTCAGCTTAACTTGGGAGGCAGCCTTGCTTCCTTCTGAGCTACATTTTGATATTTTTGCTATTCCTCGGTCTCAAGCACAGTCCTGGAGATACTGAACCCTCCCCACCCCTCACCTCCATGGTACTAAGCACTAGCCAGCCTGCAGCACTGCACTGCCAGCCTTCCAAACCTTGCCAAGTATCTTGCACTTTTAAGAAAAGATATGTGATCCTGCAGAGCAAGGGCTGTTGAAAGTCTGTGTGCTGATCCCTGACTAGGTAGAAGACTTAAGTTACAGCAGTGAGTATGAAGTGATAAGAAAACAACTACAATGACTTCTTTGAGGCACTGGAACCTTCGCTGTGCTGAGAGCCCGGAAAGCCTGCAAACAGCTTTTGCCAGTCACACAATCGCGCGCGCTTTTGTTTTATCCGTGTATTAGTGTATTAAAAAAACCCACAGAAAAAAAAACCCACAACGCATTGTGGGAGAAGTAAAATTGTAGGCGTGTCGGCCTCAAGGCCATGAGTTTCCCACCTCGCCTTATTCAAAGGTAAACACAACACAGATTTCTGGCAAAGAAAAGAGAGAAATGCTGCTTCGGGACACCTTACGGGACCACAGGGCAGGAGGATACACAATGGTGTGTATTCAGTACATTCAGTCTTGCCTGCTGAGTGGCTGGGCTGGCTTACAGGGCCTGATCCAAAGCACCTGGAAGTCAGTGGTTTCCATTAGGCTTTGAACGCATCCCAGCAGCTGCTATGTAAAATAACGGTCAAGTGAGAGGAAGGATGTACAGGGAAAAAAGCCCTTCTGCGTACTAAGTGGGACTGATTCATTCTGGTGCGTGCTCAATCATCTGCTAACAAAAAATATAAATATGTGCATGTGTGCATATATATATTGTCCATTGAAGAAGATACATTTGAGAATGAGTAATGCTATTCAGCTGCTGAGTCAGGCATGTCACTCACCAACTCAGATATATCACATAAAAGCTCAGACACATTGCCTGCTAAACGAGATAGATTAGCTATTACACTAAGCACATCAGCCTTTAAACTGGCTATATTCCCAGCTGGGTCAGATATGCAGCATGCTCAAAGTTACCACCTACCGATTCACACAGACAATTTAGTAAGCCACATCTACAGAGTGTGTTTCCCATCGCCATCCATAATAAGGTAAGCTTGATATAATGTGCCTACCTGGAATCAAACTCATTGCTGTGTGACAGCCATTAATGAAAATATATCACCTTCGAAAATTCAGCTTTCCAGGGACACACTAAACATGTGACTGGGTTAAGTCAGTGTTAGAAAATGTTACAGTCCACAGTAGCTGCACAGGAATAGTCATTTTTTTCCACAGCTGGTTATTTCTCTTAAAACACAGGAAACACCAGCCAAACTGTTCAAGCAACTGGAACCAGGGATTCAGCAGCATCAAAACACAAGTGCTCTCTCTAGCATAAGAGACTTCCCATCAGTCTTTTGTGTCAGCTTTCAGACAAATTTCTGGAAAATTTAGCAAGCAACCAAACAAAAAGTCCCCGCAGGCCAAACAGAGCTCAGATAGCAGGTCATTGCTGATGTCTGTACTACAGGATAAGGTAGTTATTTATCCATGTGTTTAAATACGTTGCTTTCTTAAAGCTCAGCATCAGACTTCGGATGGCATTTTATTTCTTCAAGGAGCACAAACTTACCCACTACATGAGATGACCTGGGGTTGACTTATTGCTGATAGTAGCTTTTTGGGAATGAGGTAAGGGGGATTATAGTTTATTAGTCCACATTTTCTCTTATACCTATTTCCTACAGCACCAATGCAAATACACTTTGGGAAGCAGGCAGAATAGAGAGACTGAGGATGAATAGACTGAGCACTTGCATGTCCTACATGATGACAGTTAACCTCTTTTCCACGGTCACCTAATATAGGCCGGGTAATAAAACATGCTTTCTTCTCCTCCCAAGCCACTAGCTCAAATTAACAATGTCTGCCATGCAAACAGGAAACAAGGTTGCACTTCCTTACACATTACTCTTACCCAGCTCCAACCATCCAAGAGTCTGAGCTTTTCACAGCAGTGCCACATACATGCACATACCTGCCCAATGATCTCCACCTGGTCCATGCCAGCTCCCTAGCACACTCACCATCTTGTAGCACCAGGAACCAAACCTCCGGCACAGGGAACAGTGCTGGATTACAGATCAGACCTGCGTGAAAGAGGACAAGACAAGAACAGATGAGGCAGGGGGGTAACCACAGGGCTGCATACAGGCATTAGTTGTTTCTTCTGATTTGTAATTTCACAAATACCTCCATAATGAAGAAAGGGCCTGCCCAGTGCCATAAAAAAGAATGGAATTGGCAAGACCTCAACACAGGAAAATCTTCACCTTCAGACAGCCCTTCTTCTCCACAGAATTGCCCTATTAAAATACTTCTCCTTTACTTGCAGGTTTGATAGCAACTCAGGCTTAAATATTCCCCAGTCCCTCACGCACGCTCTTATCTTGGAGTCAGTTTGCTTCACCTGGAAGCTCAAGCATCCACCTAGAACTCCTTCTAAACTGTTAGCCCCTCTGCCTCTCCCATGTTATACCCAAACAGTCCCACACGCTATGACTGCTTTTGTGTGAGGAGCAGGAGAGACCTGTCCTTTCTCATTCCCCATGAATAGGAAGGAACAAAGTTATAACACGTGGGAATTAATTCACAGTCAGCAGTACAATTAGGACATCATTTTGCTTTTGCAGCATGAAGCTGAACTGTATCTGCTGTGCATTAATGTAATACTGATCATACTGGAAACTATCAAGGGTCTCAGTTGAAAGAGATGCTTAAAGAGGAACTATAAATCCACTCATTTTCAGGAAAATGCTCAAATATATACCTTGCAAGGAGACTACAGCCCTTGCTAAAACTTTCATAGTCAGTACCAGTGATAAGGTTGTTCAAGATTAAGACTGTACCAATGCTGACAGATCACTTTCCCCATCAACCCTGGTTTCTGGAGGGGACCTACTCCTGTCATTCCCACTTCATCGCAGCAAAGCTATCGCATGTCACACACAACACCACCTGTACTAGGTCCCACTGGCTGCATCTTATCAGTTAGCGATGAACCAGGATGAATAACTCAAGTGCAAATAAAAATGTGCAAACGGGTCACATGTAAAAACTAGCTATGCCCAGTTACTCCCACAGAAAAGGATGGGAGCAGAGAGGGTGAGACCTTCAGTGCTTCTGTTTATACGGTTGCTTAATAGGAGCTGAGCTCCATGGAAAATCTAATTCATGGTTTATGGTTTAATTTTGTAAATTCATTTCCTTTCAGTAATATCTCTTTTGTTATTTTAATTTAATTTGGGGGGTTTACTCTTTTACATTAACTTTAATACGCACTCCATAGAAACAAACTGGTATGTCAACTGTTGAGCATGCGGTGTTCCACTAGAGAGATTTATAGCTGAGGTTTCTCTAAAACGCAGAATTCTGAATAGAGGCACAGCGAAAGCCACACAGGTGAAAGAAGTGAGAGAACGCAAGGGATGATGACAGCATGCTTCTGTGATGAGGCCAAACATTATTAACACAAAGAGCACTTGCAACCACTGCAAAAAAAGCAATTGCACTTGGCTTCTTTTTTGTTTGGTTCACCCTCCCCTGCCTCCCTGCCAATAGCTGCACATTTAAAAACCTAACAAAAAATCATGGCTTCTTTTTAGCACCTTTTCCTTCCCATAACGGTGGTGCAGTGCAGAACACTTCCATGCTCTTCCAGCAGCCTAACTCTGAAATGGCAGATTCTCTTCCCAGTGACGTAGCTGCACAATCTGGAATTATGGAGACTGGCATCTATTAACCCATTTATTAGCCAACACCAAGAAGACCACCAAGTAAAGTTGCCCAACAGACTACTATGAGATCGTGCTTTCAGCAGCGTATAAATTTGCCAATGTTTTATCACTTGGACTGAACTATGCTTTATCAGGTATTTTCCTCAAAGCAATCACTGTTTAAAAAGCACATAGGAGGAGAGAAAACTACGTTATTTTGCCCACACTGAAACTTTGACAAGGAGAGCCACTCTGGTCTTGGTACAAGTTTTTCTCTCTTTTTTGGAACTTCTGCTGTCTAATATGCAAAAGCTTTCCTGAGATGGGGACTGCGCCTCCTTCCTGTGAGTTCTCTAGTGTGTGATAACAGGCAGATTCATACAGCAGTCTTTGCTATAGATAACCAGGTAAAGGAGAGTGATTTTTATTAATATCGCAGTAACTAAGTCTCCTCAAGACCTCTGTCTTCTGTGTCAGCTCTGGGTGAAACTGGTCAACAGACTCAAAAGTTACTGGAGATCGGATGGAGGGGGTATAAAAGGGACAGGCAGTGATTTCAGTAGCTTTATATTCTTAATCAAACGGCTTAGAAAGTCTGTTTTCTTTCCTTAGTTGTGTCTCTTAACGCGGTGGAAGCTGGCATTTTGCACTTTGTACAGAAATGGTCTGGGTGCCAGATATGTTCTACGAGCCCAGCAGAAAAATCCACCAGAATTTCAAAAAGGTCCTAAGAGTCAACAGTTGAAATGAGATAGCACAATTTATGAAGCAAACTGGGCAGAAACTAGGATGTTCTGGGAGAGCAGAAGGAGACAAGGTTGGCTGGGCAGAGGCCGCTAGCATCCAGAAACAAGGTGTCTAACATGAAGTCAAAGCGAGATGAATTTTTGAGACAGGCAAAAACTATTTTAAATGTCATACCTGGTGTTGCAGTTCTTCATACTAGCTAAGAACTTGTCCCATAGCTTTTGTTTTAGGGCAGCGCACATACAGCATTAATGGTATGGCTTAGCTTTGTAAACCTGATGATTCTGTGGAGAATAAGATGGTATCAAAAACTCTATCTGCAGCACTTCATGAAAACCCAGTCGCAGGGAAGAGTCCGCTCCTTCAGTCCAATTCCCATACGCTACACTGCAGCAGGCCCAATTTTTTACTAGAGAAATAAAACCCAGCTATTTTGCACTGAGATGTGTTGTGTCATACAGTAAAATTGCTAGCCGTGCAGAAAACATGACAGTAGGTTGTATTTCAGACTGAAGTCTAAAGATATTTGTTTCAGAGCACAAAGTCTTCTCTTGCCGTAATGGGTTACCTCTTGTTACAGTAGATTTGTTAATGTGTCTCACTGTGCTCAGCACAATAAACAACATCTGTAGCTATTCATTTGGCAATCTGTGGAGATAAACGGTTTTGATAGTCAGGATTAAAAGTGGGCAATAATGGATTTTATGTTGAGCTGGTAATCTGAAAAAAAGCTTTGGGAACAACCTCTACTCAAAGTTCAGCACAGTGGAGTATTTTAATCAATGCTTTGAAAACAACGCATTGGCTTTTGCTTATCTGAACGTTTAAAGGCCACTAGAATATCCCCCCAAATAAATTGGCCAAAGCTGAATTTATGAAGTGGTCAGGACTTGCAGAAATCACGTTCTCAGTCTAAAACTAGCTTGCATCAAATAAAGCCACCCAGCACAGCCTGTGACATGTGAGCCTCCCTGGCGTAGCCTCAGCCTTACCTGGCTGCTGCATCCCACGCTGACAGATCACTGCTAGGGGCAGTTTGGCTGCTTTGGCAAGACCAGATGTGCAGAGTATGACCCATTTCTGAATCACCAATACAAGCAACACCCACTGCAGTGTCTGGCTGGCAAACAGCTGCCCCATCTCCCGCTCCTGGTCACAAGCCACATCCTCCTATCTGCAGAATCACTCACAACCATCTACCTTTTTCCACCTCTTTTTATCAGAAGAGTTGGAGAAGGAAACTCCAGGCACAGAGACACTGCAAGAAGGGATAGCCCAGGTGCCATCACCTCTTTCAACACCAGTTTTTCAGTCCAGCCACTTATCATGGGTCAAATTTCATGGCCCTAAGGGTGGAGATCTCCATAATCTTCCTACTGCAGATTTGGTGATAATTGTTTACACTTTCTCAGGTGCACAAGACTGTCTTTGCTTCCCCTCAAGGAGGTGCAAGCGCTGCTTACAGTTCCACACCTTCCTAAAGAGTTGGTGCAAACCCTACTGCTGACAAGAGAAACTTGTTTCAATTCCAAATACAAAATTGCTGGCATTCCCACACAGCACCCCAAAAAGTCCCTATGAACATTTTGCTCAGGTGTTTCATAGCCTCTCCATTTATATTAGGAATGANTTCCCCTCAAGAAGGTGCAAGCGCTGCTTACAGTTCCACACCTTCCTAAAGAGTTGGTGCAAACCCTACTGCTGACAAGAGAAACTTGTTTCAATTCCAAATACAAAATTGCTGGCATTCCCACACAGCACCCCAAAAAGTCCCTATGAACATTTTGCTCAGGTGTTTCATAGCCTCTCCATTTATATTAGGAATGAACTACAGGTCAAATAGCCTAGCAATTCACTTGCTAGCTTAGCAGTTTGAGGCTCTACCTCAGGGCCTTTCACACCAGCAGCTATTAACCACAAAGAAATGTCACCTGTGCTGGTCATTACTGTTAATTATGGATTTCCTCTATTCACACAATTCCATATTAAAAGCTTTTCCTATCAGACTTCTTCCTTCATCACGCTGGGCCAGGTTATTGTAATACACCTAGAAGCACAAAGCAGTGCACAGTAGGATTTTACAGAGAGCCAAGCCGCTACACTTTTCCCCACTGGCTCCAGAAATACAGACCTGGCAATGGGCTAAAGCCCTGCTCGTTGCTGTCTTGCACTCCTTGTATTCACAGGGTTACTTGGGTTTCAGGCTGCCCACAGGCTTGAGGTATATGGAGTCAGGACTGTTCGCCCATGCCCATGTGGGGCAGATGAGGTCTTAGGATACGAGCAAAAAGACACAGGATGGATGGCAATTCCAGATTTACTGAAGCCTTTTCCTCAAAGGGCAAGGACAACTTTGAAAGGAAAAGCGATGGTAAAATCTACAATATTCAGAGCAAGCTACCTACATCTCATAGACAAAGGTTTTCCATTGCATATGATCTGTGAGCTGCTTGAAGTGCCGTGCTGCCTCACAGAACAAGCAGACAAGGGCTACTGCGAAAAAGGGGATGAAGAGCACTTCCCAGAACAAGTAAATGAAATCTGGAAACAACCACAGAGCCTTGACGCATACAGTTACAACCACCACAAATAACATTATACTTGTTTATGCTTTGCAGGTTTATAAGGACATTTTTGATTCACAGCTTTCAGCTCACCTGGATGGAAGATCTTTACGGTTCTTCTCACTCCTGTGCCATGTCTCTGTAATACTCGTGCAGGAGAGGGACCAGCTAAGTGGCTGCTACTCAGCAGTACCTGCCTCTATCATACAGCAAACAATAATACTTCCACTTCCAGCAGGAACTGCTGCAAGATACAACTATCCTTGCAGATAGTTATCCCTAACTGGCTCTGGAGGGTGCACTCTCTATCTCTTAGGTATCAGTCAGCAATTCAAATCTGGAGTCCTTATTTCATCAAAACTTGATTTGTCCTGCAATCTGTAGTTTCTTTAGAAAGAAATGTTCAGGAAACATCTCTCTCCATAAATCCAGTCTGAAAAGTCCCTGGGAAGTAATATGAATGCAGACTGTAACAAATAATTTATAATAATTTATGTCTAGTATGACATATGGTTATAACAGCCAAGGACTTATCCTGAAAGCTATCTGAAATGTGAGCTCAGTACGTCTTTCACTTCTTGAAAGTTTTATGTGCTGTATTACTGTGGGGTTGTACTCAACAGGCTAAATAAAGCTTCCTCTTGCTCTTCCAAACCGAAATGTAAAATAACACAGGGGAAATAAGCATTTCTCTCCTACACAGCAGCACATACAAAATCCTTTCACTGAAAAAAGAACTACAACAGTGAAAACTCTGAATCACTCTCCTTTCTGTGAAAAGACTGGTTAAAAGTATATGTTAATGTTCCCTGGCAATTTTTCTTCTCTTAGCTTCTTCCTTCCAGGGTTCTCATTACATTTCCCCTCTATGTAGTTTTAAAAGGTTTCCTTGTTTGACAATTTTGCTGAAGGCAATTATGTTACTTGCCTTCTCCTGAGCTCGGTATACAATGGCACAAGTGGCACGCTGTACATATGGTTAAGATCTGTTTTAAAAACACTTGGAGATTGCTATCAAATCTTGCTGTGTGGCTTGTCATTTGCATCCAGCAGAGCCTGTGAAGCTCTAAAACTCCGCTATGGGATAGTTCCTTGTTTGAAACTCAAGAGATGACGTTTTTATTATTCAACAGAAGAGATTTTTCTGTATTAAATTGAAACAATAAACCCATATTTGGAAACTAGCTGGGAAGATAAGCATCTTGGGATGAGAGTACAGCTTCATGTGCTGTGTTAAGTGTTCAGGAGTCAAGCTTATTCACCTTTCTGATGAGAGAACGGTTATTACTTTCAGTTTGTAATGACACAAATGGCATGTTACTGGTCATAACAGGCTTCATCTCCAGGTCTCTCCCCCTGTGCCTAACGGAGCTCGACATTTACCTGCCGTTACCAGCCAGACTGCAGTACAAGTCCTGCTATAGGACGCAGCTCCTTTGGCTAAACACAAACCACTTTACCTGCTCTGGAGTTATGAAAGCCAATGTACAAGCCAAATGTACAAAGCCAAATTACACAAGCAGAAGAAGTTTTGAAGATTGGTTTCTGAGTACTTTCATTTGGTACGTCTCTCTTGCACATGGATTCCCTCGTGTACAATTATACAGTCGAGCTCAAATTTCAGTCTTTCCCTTCAGTGGGGTACTGATACAGGTTACAGCCCTTTACTTAACCGCATGTTTTCAGAAAGTTTGCAGAAACTCAGCACACTCAGGACTCCTCTTCCCTAAAATTAGGTTGAAATCAGATAATGAGTCAAAACATTACCAAGGTGGAAAACTGAAAGTAAAAAAAAAAAAAAAATCAAACCAAAATGAAGGCCATACAATGAGTGGGAAATCTGAGAAGCTGAATAATACGAGAAAGTAAATAAAATGAACAAACACTTACACTGACCACAGGAAGGCCCTCAGTCCCCACGGGCAGCAAAAGCGCTCAAGCCCTGATACTGCCTCGCTGCTTGAGTAACACGTACGTTCAAGTATGCATGCTCCTACTACGTGTCCCATAGGTGCTTCTCATGGTACTCCAGGTAGGATGAGAGTTATGTTATGGGATGAATTCCCAAGAAAGCAATTCTATGGCTTCTAAAAGAGTTACTCTCTCTCCCTTTCATACTGGAAGTCCTGTTACTATCCCAAATAACTCAAGGAGGAATCTGCTTTCTCAGCCACCGTCTCAAAATATCCATTTTACTCAGAAAAGCCACTGTGCCTACAACACAAGCACATTTCGTTTGCACCCTTTGGGGAAAACGTGGTACAGTCAGGCCCTTGAAATCAACCTGGTCCATAACAACTCCACAGGTGGGAGTGTGACATAGGCATCCTGATCTCACTGGAGCCCAACCAAGAACCTGGGTAAATTCAAATGAATCAAAGGAAATTTAAGAACCTTTGGATTGCCTCAGTTCTGAGAGTTTGAAGTGATAACTTTCAGGTCACATTAGCTTAAATTTTCTATTAATTTCGTGTTCTTTTAAACGCTTATTTTCTTTGCCAAGCAAACTTTCCCTATCAAAGGAATTTAAATGATATGCGAGCCATTTAAGTACACAATATATATTGCCACAGCACAAAGGACATTTGGAAAGCTGAAATTGGATGAACTTTGCAAGAAAAAGCCAGCTTGGGAAAAGTTATTTCTAAGTATCACTGCCAAGTTTAAGTAATATAGCAATGATATGGGGATGGACACATAAAACACCATCTGGATAATTAAAATATACTCAAAGGTGGTATGCAGACAAGTATTGTCTGAATCTTAGCAAAGTAAAAATGGTAAAAGAAATTAACCCTTCATGGGCACATTCATGTCAGAGACAGATGTTACATGGGAGTAAAGAAGTTCTTCTCTAAGACTCAAAGCACACATAACTCTCCTCTGGCCAAGCTCATCCTGTAGGTCATACCAACATTTTAGCTGCAATTCTGTAATGCATTTAACACTTCTGCAGCATAAAATATAGGCTCTGTGCCTGTAAATCCTTAAACTCACATATAATGGACTTGAGTACTTTTCCTTACTTCAAACAAGTTTTCTGCTGTCTCTCCCATCACTTGTAAGAAAACATACTGCATTTTCTTCATCTATTTATGCTACTGTATACATAGTCCCACATATAGTAAAAGTTGGACTTGCGAAACAGATAGTGCAACATGGCTCTAACATTATAAAATCAGGAACTGAATTATTACTGTTGATCAAAACTTTGACAAATCCCTTATAAATCAGTTCTCCATCCCAAACTTATCAGAAGGTGGCAGTATTTCAAAACATTACTTTTTGGATTTACCAGAGGGGCATTTATTTGTTAATTGACTACTTATTAAAAATGTATTTTATTATTTCTAAAATTTAAATGTCAAGAGCTGTAACTGCTAGCAGCTGAGGTGCAGTGGAAGCAGTAGCTTGCATTACACTGCAGTTTTTAATGGAGTTTGGTGAACCCATTAGTATGCAGAGATATGGAAGGCTGCATTTGCTTCGTTACTGCTTTTATTTGCTGTAAAATATTTGTTAGGTTCTTTTATAGAAGCGATCACTTCTATAAAATATAAGATAAGAATTTCCAAGGTGTCTAAAGCTTGCTCTTATGTCCCTAAGTTCAGCAGTGTTACCAGGAGATATTTGCCTGATTTGTACCCTGTACCTTCTACAGATTTATATAAACTATCCCTCTACACATTTCAAGCTGCAGTCCTTTGTTTTAACAAGTTACACACACTGTGCAAAAAAAAATCCTACTCCCGTGTTTGAGCTGCCACTGATTTGCCTTCTACCTGTGTACAACTGAAAGCATATTTTAACAGCCACAACCCTTTAGCACCTATTGCTTTACATACACGAGAACATTCACACTCTGCAGAAAGACATTCACTGAACAGCTTCATAGCAAATCTACCTGTGGCTTGAAGCTCCGTATAATAGCTCTGGATCAGTGAGGAGCTAGTGCATTCAGGAAAACCACTGCAAACAAGATCTGAACGTACAGTCTAGTGTTCCCATGTGCATGACTCCACGGTGAAGCTGTCTGGAAGAATTAAAAAGAAGACGAGAGAGAACAGAAAGTCTGCCTTCATCTGGCAAGTAAATCAGCAAAGGTTCCCATAAAAATAGAAAGGATGACAGAAGAATCTTTGCCTCTGAGACTATTCTTCTGTTATATACTTCCGTTCACCTTTAACATGATTTTCTCCAATAACTCTAGAAATACTGCTCCAGAGTACAAAGGAGAGAGGGTAGAAGTTGCAGACTACAATACAGTTGCTTGGACTAACACACCTTTATCTCTCCCATTTCTTTCTGCGTAGCTACAGGAATTATACAGAAAGTAAGAACGTTTTGTTGGTGATTCGTTGAGCCTACTCTCTGTGTCAAATCACCTGTGCCAATATATTTAAGGAAATTATTAAATACAATAAAAATCACTCATGAGACCAAAACACAGTTAAAAGATCTAAGCCGACGAGATACTTTAGCAAACTAGGAATATTATAGTTTTCCTAAATCAGCCTTAGATCGACATAGGCTTGGACTAACATTCTCCAGTATTTACGGAGGAGTTTATTTGGATTTACAAAAACTGTTTAAAATCATGGAGTATATTCCTGTAAGTGTCTTGGGCATCATTGCAGAAAACGTAGCAAGAAGTATACACATGGTAAAGCACCTATACGCACTTGTCAGGGAAGTAGTGGGGTTGCGTGTTCAACTTCTGCTACATTTCTGCAGAAAAGGATGTCCAGGTAGCAAGCCTACCTTCACAAAAAAATCTCTTTGGAGCCACACACTGTAGCCTACAAAAAGCTTGAATTTCACTAGCCCACCCCACTGTTTCTCTCTCTTCCTTACCATTCCCCATTTTTCAGTTCCTTTAACAGGACAAGAAACTCTACAATAAATCTCCATTTCTCATTTGGATGTTTTTATCACTTCATGGGAACAGAAAGCGTATTTCCAAGTATTACCAAGTACAACATACTCACTGACTGCACGGTAACTTCACTTTTAAAAGAGTAAACAAACGCACAAAACAAGCTTGTATCACGGACGCGGAGCTGGCAAAATGTAATGGCGGTGAAGTTTGCTTAAATCCTCTAGGTTTATGTTCATAAAACCAAAAGGCTTTTTGATCTTGGATAAGAGATAGCCTGTTCAGGCATTCAGTTTCCCAGAAAATGTTTTTAGATCTTTAAGCAGCAAGATGAGAACAGTATCCCTATGGTAATTGGTAGATACTGTAAGTTTGCATCTCAGATCACTGGACCGCAATGTCTGAGGTGAAGATTCATCCTCAGAGGTACAGAATAGTTAAGCAGAATGTAGCCCAGATTAGCTTCCCTGCAGGGTGTGCTCAGCCACCTCCTCATTAGGGCCATCTATTCCTGCCCCCTCCTGCACACTGGCCTAAACCTAACACATAAAAGGGAATGGAGAATGTAAAAATGAAGAATTCAATTAGGAGGCTCTTTCCTGCCATGGTCTGGTTTTAGGATAAGAATTTCTTATACAGTGACATTATAAACACATGTATATTTGCAGCATCACCAACCTGTGACACTTCTGCGCAGGGAATTGAAGCACTCTGGCAGGTGGCAAGCAGAGAGGAAGGAAAGGCTTGAAATATTTTAGTTCAGTTAAGTCGACACATTTAACCCCCCTGAGATTTTAAATCCTGGAAGATTTTATGTCTTTTTTTGCAATGCAATTCAGTTCATCTTTAACTATTGCTCTTTTGCTGAGATCTTTTCAGAAGGCAAAACAGCATTCGATTCCACAGCCAGAAGAAAAAACCCTGGTGTATCAAGGTAAACAGCAGGTGGAATTGCTACAGATATGGATTCTCAGCTTCCCTTAAATAACACGAAATCGGACTGACTATTTAATAATCTGTGCTTACCTGTGAAAATGACTTCAGGTAGTAGATGTGGAATATAGGTTAAATTCTACTCACATTACATCAATGCAAAACAGAGACATTTAGTGGATCTACTCGGTGTCTGTAGTAAGGCAACTAAGAGGAAGTTTCACCCACCTTTACTTTGATAAGCGAAAATTAGGCAGGGAAGCATAGAGTTAAAACACTGAATTATTTACACCCCCAAACACCAAGAGAACAAAAGGAGTTTCTGTTTCTTTTTCTTCAGAGCAAATAAGACTGCCAGCTGCCTGGGCAAAAAATCAAGAAAACCCACTATATCTTGCTAAAGTTTTGATATAGTCATTGCCTGACAATCATTTTCGTCAAAAAGCCATGTTCTGTAAACAATTGACAGTAGTCTCCACTGCCATGTTTTGCTCCTGTGGCGAAGCATGAAGTGAAACAGCAACGCAGGAATTCTACCATAGTCGTTTGTCCTCCTCTTACAATAGACAGTCTTCTTTGGAAGAACCTGTGTGTTGGCAGGCTGCTTTTCATTACAACAAGGCAGCCAATTTGGGGTATCACATGCAGCTGAAAAATTGTAAGTAAACTACCATTACTTGCTGACTCAAAGGTCTTTGACTTGTAGAAGGGAAGATCGTAGGCCAACAAGAAATTATTTTCTGTTTATGTGGACTGGAGAGAAAATGAGGGTTCATGCCCTCATTGTAGCAATCCTTTGTTCTGTTATCTTCTTATAAAATAGTGGGAAAGCCAAATACGTTTCCTTTGTACTCGGAGACGAGAGTTACCCCGTGTTCACTTAATACCGGACAAAGCTCTATTGAACTGGCCAGAACAAAACCATGCGGTTTGTGTTAAGCGCAGATTCTTCTTAGAATGCCATCTGGCTTCTGAGGCACAAGTTTTACAAGTACTTAAGCATCACTTTGCTTAGTGCTGCAGCATTTAACCGATTGAGGAGCTCAACTCTTACAAGGAAGTTAGGCACACAAAAATCGAAGTCCTATTTGTTTCTGCAGTTGTGTAGAGGTTTTCTGTATGGCCAAGTGCAGACAGCTGTTCACCACCTCTCCCCATGTGCAAAGTTAGCTGAGTCTGGACCAATGTGAATCCCCAAGGCTCTATGGAGACATCCTTAGGAACTCAAATTCTTTAAAACCTGGCTCTAAATGACTAAAGAAAACAAATCTCTTTAGAGGTGATTGTGTTCTTTTGAAAATCCTATAGACCTCTTAGTTGCACAAGCAATCTAATTCATGCCCAGGAAGGAATTAAAATCCTCTCTGTACAGTAGTTAAAGCTAGAGTGAGTTTTCCTCATATTGGTTTACAATACACTTAGTTTCCAGAGAGGGAGAGTTTTGCGTTGGCATGAAGCAGACTGGAAGAAAACAGCTTTCCAGTGGCTTTGCCAGGAGAGGCGCTGCTGCACACAGCTTGACTAGGCTGATGCTAAATGCTTTGATCTTCCCCATAAATAACAGTGCTTGAGAAAAGACCAAGGTGAATTCTCTCCTTCCACAGACAAAAGGAGGTAGGGTGCACGAGGCACCTGACTGGGTGGCTCTCCCTTTTTTGCCCGCCTTTCTGTTTTCCTGGATTTGAGTTTTAAAATAGGTTATATTTTGCCTGCAGCAATTTCTTTTAATAACCGCAATTATTCTCTCCCATTGTTCTGACTCTTACAAGTGAATTAGGGAAATTCAAAGGCAATTTTCGTGATTGCTTGTTGTCAGGGGCTTATGAATGGCTGTTCTATTTTACTGGGACATTTCATTAAATAAATAACGAGTATGGCACAAGAGCTGTAAACAGTCAGATAAAGATCAGTTCATTTAGGGATAGATCCTGCTTGGTGCTTAGGTGGGCATGCAGGAGACCCAGCAGGACTTCCCCCAGCTAGACATAATTACAGCTTCCACATTTAAGGAAGGGCAGTATTGCTCTCCCTACATGTGAGTGTACCTCTAAAGATCTCATTTAGCATATTTTTCATACTCTATGTGGAACTTTGTGCAAAAAGCGGGTAGCATTGAGAGGCTTTCACATCCGCCCTGTCTCAGTGCTTGCATAGCAGGCAGAGAGAAGTTGCAGGCCACAGCAAAGGGCATTCTGAATAATTAAGACCAGGATCTCGTGACATACTGTGTGGGAAATAACATTCATGATGAGAGCTAACAAGAAGACGACTACATTTCTGGAAAAAACCCGAAGTCAAAGCCTCTAAAAGGACTCAAATATCCATTTATCTTGCTCAAAATATCATGTAAATGTGTCACTAAATGGCATCCATCAACGGCAGAGGATCAGGAACGCTTGCCAAATCATTTCAGGTTCAATCTGGCTGGAGGAAAGTGAGTGTATAAGGCAAATTTAAGCTAATAACTTCCCAACACTCCCGTACCTCTGAGTTTTTTAACATATAATAGGACTGATTCTCACTTCCATTAGCATGCAGATACTCCCCTGCTAGACTGCTGTAAAGACAAGCCAGGTAAAAAAGATGAGAAGCCTAGTGTTTTTAGCCTGTTTAACTTTTTAAACCTCTGATCAACTGCAATCAAATCCAGCGAAGTGGGACAAGTCTCAGTCTAAGTTACACATAATCAAATTGGACTCAATATAGCCAGCATTGTGCTGATATCCTAATGTATTGTAGAGGCTCAGTAGCACCCTTATAAATGTTCCCAGTCAGCACCCGTAATTAGCCATGAGGTGGGTACCTGTATGATACTGAACTTAAATTCCATTACTTGCTGAACTACTTTACTACATACTTTATTAATGTTCATGAGGAAAGACAGAGAAATTAGAAGTTTCAGCAAAATACCTGTCACCTGACTAATACACATGTTGAATCTCCTCTGCTTATCTAATATCATTTGTGCATCACAAATTTTGTGCAAGTGCTCTTTGCTACAGGGAGAAATCAAACTGTTCTCCTCCTGAATGACTCAGACGGGAGAAAGTCAGAGACATTGCTAAAATATCTATCAACCCCTGTGTTCATTAGGTGCTCTGAAGAGGACCTACTCCACACAGCTTGGTATACCATATCATCTAGAGCTTCTTCTCAGAGCTGTATGCTTATGAGAATTTCTAAAAGCCCAGAGGCAAATAACTAACTCTGGCAGGAGTGGATTAGCAAACTCCTCCATCTGCTTATCCCAAGGCAGCCTGGTTCTGGAGATATTAATCTACTCTCAGTGCCAAAGACAAAGGGAACGTGAATTGCTAAGCTCTTCTATAAGCTAGAGAGCTGGGCAGAGAGGAACCTCATGAAGTTCAACAAGGGCAAGTGTAGGGTCTTGCACCTGGGGAGGAACAACCCCATGCACCAGTACAGGCTGGGGGCTGACCTGCTGGAGAGCAGCTCTGCAGAGAAGGACCTGGGAGTGATGGTGGACAACAGGCTCACCATGAGCCAGCAGTGTGCCCTTGCGGCCAGGAAGGCCAATGGCATCCTGGGGTGCATTAGGAAGAGTGGCCAGCAGGTCGAGGGAGGTGATCCTGCCCCTCTACTCTGCCCTGGTGAGGCCAGATCTGGAGTGCTGTGTCCAGTTCTGGGCTCCCCAGTTCAAGGGAGACAGGGAATGACTGGAGGGAGTCCAGCGGAGGGCTACAAAGATGATGAGGGGACTAGAGCATCCCTCATATGAGGTAAAGGCTGAGACACCTGGGTCTGTTTAGCCTGGAGAAGAGAAGACTGAGAGGGGATCTGATCAGTGCTTTCAAATATCTAAAGGGCGGGTGTCAAGAGGCTGGGGCCAGACTCTTCTCAGTGGTGCCCAGCGACAGGACAAGGGGCAACAGGTACAAACTGGAACACAGGCAGCTCCACCTGAACACGAGGAGGAACTTCTTTACAGTGAGGGTGCCAGAGCCCTGGCACAGGCTGCCCAGGGAGGCTGTGGAGTCTCCTTCTCTGGAGAGATTCAAGACCAGCCTGGACGCGTTCCTGTGCAACCTGCTCTGGGGGCACCTGTTTTAGCAGGGGGGTTGGACTGGATGGTCTCCAGAGGGCCCTTCCGACCCCTACCATTCTGTGATTCTCACAGAAGGACCATGGACCTTGTCCTAAATAATAATTTTTATAGCTTTTACTCCAGCTTTCAGAATTCTTTTTATCTGGTGCCTTTGCAACCTGAAAGCATGTGCAGCTTGGCCTCATACACTTGCTCAGCCTCACATTCTCCTGAGCTCTCCAGACCCAAGGACTGCTGTCTAGGAAGAATATGCTTTTCATCCTTTGGAAATAAAGGTAGTAGTTCTGTTCAGAAAACATATGTACTAACTCAAATAATATATAGGCTATTGATATCCCCTACAAAAACAAAGAACGTTTGTAGTAAAAGAAAAATTGAACATATGAATCTGGAAACTGATCTTGGGACTCATGAATTTTAGCTGTGAGAGTTTGCACCACTCCAGAGCAGCAACTTTCAGCAGTACCTCATTGTGGAAAAACACCTCACAGGTCCCTTTTTGCCTCATTCCCTTTGAACTTGAGTATGTGCTCCATGCAGCTGGCATGCCCTGCTGCCCTGCGCTCTCCTTGCTTGCTGGCAGCCTCTTCCAGCCGGCCATGCCCCTGGTAAGGTCTCTTTCCCCGCCGTCCTTGTAGGCCCACCCCTGCCAGAGAGCAGTAGCTAGAACAAGACAGACACGTATGTCTTTCTTGGCTGCAAAACCTGTGTAAAACGATACCAGGAATACAGATTTTATCTGGTAACATGGGTCTGCCGACAAGCCTAAACACCAAGCTGTGGTCTCATGACTATGTTCTAAGTGAGGGCAGAGGTTATGCCAGATTGCAAGACACAACAGGATATAGGCGGCCTTGGCACAGCCTTCCCAAACACTTTCTACATCAGCCTCAGACATCAATACGGGTCAGGCCACAACTATTGTAGAACCCCTTCGTGTCTACTCACTCCTCTCTAAACAGCCAGCTCACATTTCCTGCCTTTAGCTCAAGGCATTTCCATCTAAGGTGTCCCCTACGTCTTCTCATACACCAGAGATCACCAAGGCCCTACTGCCTGGTAGACTACGTGGGTAAAAGAGCCCTCTGCATCCTTTCTCTTCTACACAGCCATGCCAAGAGAAAGGTGGCTGGTCATGAGCTTCAGGGATCCTTAAACTCTTTTGCCACAAAATATTTAGCCCAGTCCTCTGCTAGCATTTACGCAATGATGATTTTACTCCCTTTTCTCTGTGTTATGAAGAAATTAGCGAAAGAAATGAAGAAACTGGTTTTGCATTTATTCAGATTTTTTTTTTCAAATCTAAGCCTACATGAAGCAGGAGAGAGAACCCTAGGCAAAACAAATCACCAAAGCTATCCAGAGTCATTTAGACCATCCCATAAATTTGCTTTGTTCTTTCTCACTCTCTGATAAACTAAATTTATAAATTGAAATGAAGGCAGAAAAATAATCAATACTTTCCAGAGTCATTATTGGAAACATCTGATCATAAAGATCTCTGTCATCGAAAATCCCAAGTGTTAACACTGTAGGCTTCTGCATCGACAGTCTTATGCTGGCTTTGTTGTCCCTGGTCAACAGACGGTTAGTTTATGATCATTTAAGAAAGGTTACAGTGTTGGTGGCTGAAGAACCATAAATAATGGTACACTTATATAAAAAACAGGGCTGGGTGGCAAAAGAGAAATAATGATTTGAAGCAGCCTGGACGTAACCTTCTTTATTCCAAATGACACTTTTGCCCGTTAAGCACGATTTCAAATAGCACATGCTTGCCATCCCAATATACAACACCTGAACTAATAAAAAGATCTTTTGGATGCAGAGCTTTATTTAGCAAGGGGCCTGATCCAAAGCCACTTTATGTAAGGAATTTTCCTGCTGATTGGAAAAAAACGAAGCCGTGAAACAAAGACAACTTCTAAAAGTAGACAGAAGACTAAGGGGAGATATAACAGCAGTAATCAAGTACATAAAAGGTTGCAGAAAAAAGGAAGGGAGCAATCTATGCTCCACTTCCAGGGTAGATAGAATAAAAATAACAGGCTTAAGTCACAACAAGAAATGCTTGCATTTCACAAGGGAAAAAAAAAAACCTTGTTAGCAGTAAAGTACTGGACTATGCTACAAGTGGATGCAACAGTCTCTCTCCCCACCTTCACAACAGCTACTCAGATTAACTCTCAGGAGTGGCTGATGCGTGTCTGGCTGTGATCGGGCAGTGGAAGCCCCTTCACTGCCTCACTTCTGGCAATTTGTTCATGCCCAGTTTCCCAAATCGCAGCAGCCAGCTTCAGGATGAGAAACTGCAAATCCTCCCATGTTCACCAGTACCTAAGCCTCCTCTGTTTCCTTAGGAAATTTATGGGTGATGATAATGCTATTATTAGCATTACTCTTATCCTGGAGTGTAGGAAGAAGGTTATCATCTACGGAAAGAAGGAGCTACTGAAGCCAAGCAACTGGGAACAAGTTGTAAAATCTCTGCAGACCTCCTGTTTTCAACCTGAGAAGTACCCATCTCAGGTCAGAATACATGCATCCAGTCCAACGTCTTCAATCGTCCAGTAGCCAAACACTTGAGATAATATGTAAGAATGGAGTATATACATAGTGATACTCCTCTCTCCCAACAAGCTTTCAGAGACTACATCCATGTTGCTGCATTTGTGACAGGGTTACAAGCTGGGCAGAGATCAAAGATGGAGCTATCCCACATTTTCTTGAAAGTATATGCACCAGAAGACCCGAAGGGACTTCTAGTCTTTTGAGCTATATTGCACCAGACTGGAGAAAGGTAGTTCTGCAGAGAAACAATGAAAATCTGCTGGGTGAGGCAGATGAAAAGATGTGAGAATAAACTTCCCCTTAACAAAACCCACATGCTTTTGTCCCAGCCAATTCAATAGAGCTTTGTCCGGTATAACTGAGCATGGAGGTAACTTACCTTGGATTAATAATGAAACGTGGTTACAAAAACACAGACTTAACTCCAACCCTCCTTTCAGTAGGAGCTCAGACTTTGAACAGCGTGCTCCATGCCCACTCTGGAGTTTCAGGGAATTCGCTTCCCTTCTTGCCCATGCCTCCATGGTCTGGCCACGCTCTCCTTCCTGAGACAAACAGGGTCCTTGCCCCTCTCACCATGGGTCTCCCACTGCGCCCGTTCCTGCTTCCCACCAACCCCCAGTGGCTCAGCCTCTTTACTGGCAGATTAGACATACACATCCTAGGAAAAGCTGTGAGTTTAAAATGGACACTGTGCCTAACAGTAAATTAAGAAGCCCAGCAACATATTCAGGACTGCCCAAGATACTTAGATGCCTAATTCTGACTGCAAATGAAGCACGCAGTGCACAGTGCCACTTCTGAAAACAGAACTTAAATCTCAGGTGGTACAGGCATCCTTGCAAATCGTATTCCACATTTAAAAAAAAATAAGAGCTGTTATACTGCCATTCACAAGGAAATTTTATGTCTTCTTTTACACCCGTGTTTGCTATTTGGATGCCAAACGTATATGTTTCATAAAAAGTTGATAAAGAGTTAATCTGCATGTTAATACATAGTTAATCAGTTGTTAGGGAGTTCAGCCAGCCTGCAAGTTGCTTGTAAGTTTGGCTTGCAGCTGTCTACAACACCTTCAACTAATGAGCTAATAATCTCTGTAGTACACACCATCCACTACTGGAGCCACCTATGCTTTCAATCTATCATTTATTACCTTTTCTAAGCTATAGATAGACCCTTCAATTAAAGAATGACCATTTTATGTTTGCTTGCCTGAATATATGAGCACTCAGCCACATCATTAAAATAATTTCACTGCTAAGGCATACCTAATATTCCAAATGGATAGAGCAGAATTTAAATTAAGGGGAAAAGAAATGGTGATTCCTTACTAAAAGGTCTTGAGATATGACAGGAAAGAAGAAAATGGATTTGTACATAATAACAAGCCCATAAAAAAGTGAACTTCACTGAAATGTTTTCTGAGCTTTGACAAAATTTAAGTTCACTTTTAGTTCACTTTTAGTTTTAATGATTTTGCGTTATCCTTGCAATTTTTGTGTTCTGCTGGCCATGGGAGCAAAAATGTTGAAATACCAGCACTGACATAGTAGGCATTTTTATTTCAATGCCAAAGTTTAAACAAGGTCAGGTTTCTACTCCACAAGAAAGGACATGCCCGCTACAATCCCAGACCTCCTCAGATCAAGGAGAACAGGAAATTAAGGCAACTGAGAGCAAAAGGTGAAGAAAGTGGTTATGTTAAAAATCCTAACAAAATACATGCATGTACTTTTTGGTTTTGTAAAGGCTCGGGTTCTGGAGTTGTGGGATGGGAAAGGGAAAAAAACCTTTGTTTTCTAGAAATATAGTTCTCATTTTGTGGTTACAAAGAGAGGTCCACATCCTTGACTCAAAGGGGAATAAAATGAATATTAGATGTCCTCAATGCTTTAAAAGTTATGGTTTTCTACAAATATGTTGCACAAATCTATGGGTGGGCAAGTTTGCAAACAGTCACAGAGACATGAGAACAAGGGAGGGTACTACTCCTCAGAGAAGCAAAAGACCCTTTTCCAAGACTCCCTTCACCTACCTCTTCAACATAAATAGACCTCCACTGCAGCTAGGCTGTTGCTCCTTGTCCACAGCACTGAGACCACTGTGGATTTTTTAGTCAAATTCAGCTTTATGCTAAATGAACACTGCATTTGGCCATAGCATCTACAGAGAGATTTTCAGCTTATCTGAATGCTGGCCCATGAAATTCTTTGTGGCATAGTGGTGGTAGGCATCCCACTATCCTCTAGCGGGGAAAGTGAAGCCATTTTCTTTCACCTGTAATAGTCTTGATGGGAAACTTGGTTCTGGCTGTCTAGCCTCTCCTCTTCTACGACCCCTTCTTGCAGCTGGAGACGTGCTGAGCCTGAAAAAAAGACAAAAGATACTATTCTGAGAAGGTGAGTGACACAGAAGCTCCAGCTGGGGAGCCCTTGGTGGGGGCTTGCACGCTGAGTATGAGATTTGACAGGCCTTTATATAGTATCTCCACTTTGCCCTTCAGTTTACCACCTGCTCTGCTGTGCTGGCAGGATTTGATTCTTTTGCAAAGCACAAAGCTGTAAAACTGCAGAAATTAAATCCATGCAATACAATCCTCTCCCCTCCTTTTTCACACAGCTGTCAAAATAATGATGTATTCATGGTATTTTACTTGATGTGTGAAATTTCCAGCACACAGATATGAATCAAAGCATTCTGTGCTATTTATCCTCTCAAAAGGATTTTGAGCCTCTTTCTTTTAATAGATAGAAACTATAATTTTAGAAGGTGGGTAGTGAAACTTCTTTTTACACCTGAGTGGACAGCTCGAAGTGATAAGGGAAGTGCTTGGGAAGCACAGCACAGCAAAAAAGTTTTATGCCTACGTACAGCACAGCCGTTCCATTCTTTGGGTGATTTAAGGGAGGAGAATCTGAAATGGAAGAATGCATGAAGATATGTGCATACAACCATGTATAACTCAGAAACATTCTTCTCTGGGACATGCATACCCAATCGCAATTTTGCAATTCAGAGACAGGGAAGTGGCAAATCTGTGCTGTTGTTATATGGCTAGGTCTTAGCTGGAGGTGGTGCCACAAGCTCAGCTCTGCTGCCCAGATTTACTGCAGTGAAGCAGCTGCCTTGTTCAAGGAGGTGGATTCGGGCTACCTTCAATTCATAGGCAGATAATAAGCAGGAAATACTGGAGCAGAATTGGTTCACAGTGACATGTTTAGTAAAGAGATAGTCCCATTTCTGTTCCTTATACACCTTTAAACCCCAGCTAAAAGCTGTTAAGAGCTACACTGGCTTTGTATGAACATTTATTCACTATTTCTTGATTTATTTATCTATCTACTGAGTGCAGTCAGGTTAGAGTGGAAAACACCAGGCCATGCACTCAAAATGCATGATGAATTACAATGTTGGGTCAAAGTTCCCAGCTGGGTAGACCAGCACAGACACTTTGACTTCTAGGACTTTAACGGATTTATAGCCACAGACAACACTCGGTGGAATAGAATGGCTTTTGCATTTGCTCTGCTTCTAACTCATCACCATTGTCAACCATATGTGGGACTGTGTAATGGTGGTGTAATGTAGATAGTATGTCTTAATGTTGAGATGAAGATGGGATGAACCAGTTGCTGGGTACCACTCCACTGTGGATTTGTACTGCAGAACTGAATCTCCATTAAACAAAAAATGTACTCAAAACCTATGGAAGTCAACCAAGAAACTTATTTGTTCGGGGGGTGGTGAACTTGCTGGTTTTTTAAAATGTCTTTTATAGAATTCGGGCTTACTGAGCTGTAATAATGACTGAAAAGACTGCAACATTAATGATTTTTGAAATAACTGTCATGTGACTTTTCTACGACTACTCATAAGTGTAAATATTTTTGGAAATGTACAATTCTTACCAACAATTCATTTGCTGTTCCAGAAAAATCTTCTAACATTGCTTCAGAAGATGCAATATCATTTCTCTAGATTTCAAACCTCCTGAGCAACCAATTATGTTGATTGAAAATTGGTTATTTCCTTCACCAATTTCCCACCAATCAGGATAACATCACTGCACAGGTCCTAATCAGAATTCGTTAGGGTGGATGCAAAAAGTAATATGAGGTCTTCTTTTGGATTACTTTGCACTATTCTTTAGGATAAGTGGCTTGACATTTTGTTTTAAAAATTCAGCTTATAAGAGCAAATTATATGTGAGTGATATACAGAAAAAAATAATTGCACTTACAGAACAGTTACTTGAGGATAGGATCTTCTCCAAAGCATGTATATCTTAGATGTAACCCTTCACAGAACAGCCCTGTAAAACTGAAAATGAAATAACTTCACAGGACTTCTCAGTCACATCACAGACTTTCAGAGAACTGAACTCCACCTATAGAATTTTACACACAACAGAAGCATCCTGCCACACTGTGTTGGGTCTGTGTGGCGGGGCCTTGGTAGCAGGGGAAGGGGCTACACGGGCGGGTGGCCCCTGTCAGAAGCTGCTCGAAGCTCCCCCAGCTTCAAGTCGGCCCCACCTCAGGCTGAGGCCGGGACATTTAGAGACAACGGATGGGCCTCTGCAGTAATGGATTTAAGAAGGGGACAAGACAAAAAAAATGGCCATTGAGACCTGCAGCAAAGGAAGAAGGGGGATGTGAGGAAAACACCTATGCAGATATTGGGAGTCAGTGAGGAAGGAGGGGGGAGGAGGCGGCCGGAGGAGAGATTCCCCTGCAGCCCGTGGGGAGAGGGCAGGCTGTGCCCCTGCAGCCCATGGAGGATCGTGGTAGAGCAGAGATGGACCTGCAGCCCATGAAGGACCACCGTGGAGCAGAGAGGGACCTGCAGCCTGTGGAGGACCCCACCCCAGGGGAGGTGCCTGCTCCCGAAGCAGACCGTGACTGTGTGGACAGCCTGTGCTGGGTCGGTGCGTTCCTGAGGGGCTGCACACATGGGAAGGACTCCCATAGGAGGGGTTTGTGAGGGACTGTCTGCTGTGCGAGGGACCCCGTGCTGGAGCAGATGGTGAACTGACTGCACCCCCAACTCCCTGTCCCCCTGGGGACAGGGTTTGTTTTTTTAAAATCTAGCTTTCATGTCTCCTTACCCTACTCTGCTTTGATGCATAACGGATTAAATTGAATTTTTTCCCCAAAATTTTTTCCCCTGTTTTTGCCCGTGACCATAACTGGTGAGTGAACCCTCCCTGTCTGTGTCTCAACCCACCAGGATTCGTTAAATTTTCTCCTCATCCCGGTGAGGGGGAAGGAGTGAGCAAGTGGCCGCGTGGCTCTTTGTTGCCATCTGGGCTCAAACCACGACACACAGAAACACACAAAATTGTTTACTGCAATTAACTCTGTTGGTTTTGTATTATTTTAAAGAGCACCTTAACAAATGTCATAAAAATCTTATGTATTTCCTCTGTCTTCAGGGACTTGAGTTCAATAAAAAAACCTAAAGTAACATTTAACTTCAGATACAAGGGAAACTACTGAAATGGCTGTTCAGTTTCTACCTGAATTTATTAATGCTCTTTCAAATGTCAGTGCTGATGGCTATTCCTCTTGCAAAAAATATAGGACAAATATCTTGACATGCTGCTGGAACCAGTAAGCAGCCTACGGCAGCAGCCCAGATTACTTCTGTGCCTGTCATCAGACCTTGCAAAATTGGACATCATATGCTGAAGCAAGTTATGGCATCTGCATGGCATTTTACTACTGGAGACTGTGTCTTGCAGTAAGGTGACATAAGACACACTGGGAATTATCCCCAGTCCCCTCACATGTTTTTCAGCTACCACTTTCTACAGGTCCTAGTGTAGATTTTTTAGTGTATTCGTAAGACTAAGTGACCTTGCAGTCTTTGGAGGTTCGGTTCTCCAAGTATTCCCTCTCTACTGAGATTAAAGTCCAGGCATAGAGATTAGCAGTGTCTTATTTTCTGGTGTTATTAACTGCAAAAGACTCAATTGTTTTTCACTCTTTCACCTCTCTCTAAGACTATCCAAAACCAGACACCAGACTTTGCCAGGACAGCAATAACTGACTGCTTCTTGGGAGGCACTGTACCTAAATGCACATAGAAAAAATTCCTTAGAATGAAGATTTCCCCAGTAGAAAATTTATTTATTTATTTAAGTGAACTGGCTATTTAAAAGAATTCCATAGACATACTTTAATGATGAGCTATTTTCATTACTGCAGTACAGTTTTTGCTAAGATATTCTCATAGTATTTGATATTGGGTTTGCTCTACACTTTCTGTCTCCTAGTCAAGCTGTTGCACTTTCTTTTTATTTTGTTTCTCATCCTTAATTAACTTGGCAATCTCCTTTTTTTTTAATGAAATGTGTCTCTTTCCTGTGAAAGCTGGTTAACAAAATACAACTTCTGAAGTCAAAGACATAATCTAAGCAGTAGATCACAGGTATGAAAAGTACCAAGACAAGTACACACACACTGACAGCAAATTAAAAAAAAAATTAAAGAAGGCATTTACTATCCCTTGGATAGCAGGCATTGCAAGTAAAGTACCAACAGCAGTACCGGCCTCTGATTATCAGTGAGAAGGCAGCTCATTCTCCTCTTTTTAAAAATCATTATCAGGCTATTCTTTAATCAATTGTGAAAGGCAAGGTGAAGGTATGGATGTATGAATGCATGGATGTACATCAGTGCAAGTATGCCAACACTAAATCATTTTCAGTGTGATAGAAATAATACAGCCACAGAGCCATCCCTTCCTTTGGTTGGCATGGCAAATTTTGAAAGGATGAATTTCAGGGTTTAGTAATAAAAGAGAAACTGTGAGATAGCAGAGGATGAAAACGGAAAAAATAAAAAATAATCTGCCTCTGTATAGAACAGCATCATAATCATGCATTTCCTAACCATGTGAACACCTCCCCAGGAGCAAGGAGTACATATGCTTTCTTCTCTTTTTTCAGCTGGAACAGTTTGAGACTCAGATTGAGTACATGACCCTAAAACTGTCAGTCAGACTCCTTCCACCAAACATGGTCCCAAAGCTCTGCAGGTTCACAGAGGCTATCATTGCAAGAATACACTGTTGATTAATAAGGACAATTTAGGCTGATAATCTTACTTCATTGCATTCATAAGAACTGAGTCATGGGTTTCTCTTCATCTGCTTTTCATCTCTAGGAACCTGAGAAATTTTACCACATTCAGTGACTTAATGGATGATTTGGCTTAGAACTGCATTCCACAACAGCAGAGCACCCTGGAGATACACTCGCTTGTCATAATATATAAAGCTTCTTCCAAATCCATTGTGCACGGCTTTACACTGTTCAGTGCAGACCTTGAAGGAGGAAAAGTTGCTTTTCTTGTCTCATTGCTCCCAGGATGATGCTTGAAAGCCTGCAAATGAAATATCGGAGAGGAGTTTCAGAGTTCTGTTATATATTTGTTTTTCTCTAAGAAACAGAGTGGAAAATGGCTTCACAGAAAGTTGCTTCAGAACAGGATTATGAATGTTACTTACAGAATACCCTAGGCATTAATATTTGACTTGTACAGGTATGCTTGCTAGAAAAAAAGATACACATCTCCTGTACAATATTAATCAATACCGCATCCCAAGTTATGAAGTTGCAGAGTCAGTCACCTATGTGAACTTCTGGCTCCAGCAAAATAAAGTCAACCACTAACTTCAATTGCAATCAAAAACATATCCCTGACAGCCTGGCTGACCAGCTCCGGTGCCTTGGCGTCAGGCGCTCAAGTCAGCTTCAAACCATCTGTATACAGGTATGCCAGTACTAAACATCCATAATCTCTTTTTAGGGAAAATAGATTAGTGAAGATTTTTCTCCTTGGCTACTTGAGTTTTCACCAGTCTTGATTTTCTGGCCACATGATTAGAAAATTCAAAAAGAATACTTTTAAGATGAAAATTTTTTGAAAGTGAAATTAAAACAACAGCTCTTTCTTGTGTGCTTGCACACGTGTTAAGTATTTGCAAAATGGGAGGTGTTGGCTCTGTCTTTTTGTGGTCTTATTACTATAAAGATACAGAAATGAGATACCCTATCCAGCAGCAGCATAAAGCTTTTGACTGCTGTTACTGGCACAAGAAACCTCCTTCCAAAGGGACTATGAGTGAATGATATACATGGACTTAACCTTTACATATGGCAGCAGGAAAGCTGAATGGCATTTTCGTTTTATACATGTAGAAATACGATGAGACAGGCTCAAGCTAGTGTATGTATTTCCGAAATGTACTTAACTTTGGCATCTCCAGGATGCAAAATTCCACTCTTCTTTAGGATTTATGAGAGCATCTTGTGTGAATTCCCAGTATTAAAGCCCACTCCTTCCTCTGTGAATTCAACTATTAACAGTGTATGACAGTACTGGATAGAAACAGACAGAGAAATTGATGTTACTTAGGCGATCTGATCTCCTGAACATTGTTGTGTTTCTTTCAGTGCTCAACTTGCAATCTTTGCTTTTTCACTTTCATTCATTTATGGTGTATGTGTGTGCATATATAGGTAAATTCTGATATTTTAAAAATATAAAATGAAATCTTCTCCCAATGCCAAATGCCATTACGTGGGACCACACTGACATCGATATAGGCAACTGTAGGGCTGGAATGCAGACTGTAATGTGACTCAAGAGAATAAAATGGAGTAGCCAAACATGCAGGTGACACTCAAGAATTTCAGGTGTCATATCCCTGCTCAGTGACTGGCAGTATGGCAGTCCTCCTCATCTTCTGCTGGTTAATTAAAATCCCAAGATACAGGAGGAAGGATGCAAGCAGGACACCAACAGCACCAGTTTGTCCTGTTGTACACTCAGCTTGGTCTCACTTGGTAATATAATGGTGGGGTCTCCAAGAAACCTCACCATCTCCTACCTCTGTATGACCCTCTAGTACCTCTGAAATACGTGGTATGTACTTGGCTTCCAGCCAAGTGGAGATTTTTTGAAAGTAGCCTGTAGGCTTGGCATGACTGGTTCCGAAACAACAGATGAGCAGCACTGTGCTCTCCCCAGCCATGGACTGGGACAAGGAAGAGACACTTACTTTGGTCAGGCCCTCATTCAATCTCACCTTCTTTCACACATCCCAAAATGGGTTGTCAAGCTTCTGCCTCTCTCCAGGTTGTGAGCCTAAGCAGATAACTCTTTGAATTTTAGGAGTGACATGCGGCCTTGTCAACTTGAGGTATTTCCATCCCCTTGCACGTGTTACAGACCAACATCTATCAAACTAAGTGTCAAACTCACTGTGTATTTGTGAAAACTCTCTTACCTAGTTGTAGAACTTATAAATTTGAAAAATGTTGTTCTAAAATGATACAACATACATAAAGAGTACTCATTTAGAAAGCAAAGCTATAAATGTAGTAATTTCTATTCTCAGTATTTATCCTTCGTATTTTACTTGAATTCATCTGGAGCTTGTAAGAAAACCAAGAAGCAAAAACTTTTAAAATCTGATAAATAGCTTTCCAAAAACCATTTAATTGGAAAAAAAGTTAGAATATCTGTACAGAAAACTTCGACACAGAAAACTTCGACACAGTAAACAGACCAGTGGGCTGTACGAAGGCATACGATGCTCCATCTCCAGCATACTGTTACTACCTGTGCCACAGTTCCACGGGTATATGGGTTTCCACATGCAGAAACAGGCACATGTACCTGAGGTAAGCATCAATGCATACAACACACCAACTGTATAAACACACAGGAACACATATAACCAAATATACAGATGTTCCCTCTCTCATATCTTCTTCCTCTTGCATGTATGTTTAGAGGGAGCATTGGTATACGTGTACAGTATGTATGACACAGTGACATTTGCTTCTAACAGCATGAGCTTTTTGTTCTCATTTTGCTTACCTGTCACTTCCTCTTAATCATGCGACTAATGCAGTTATAACCTAATACAAGTAGAAGGCACTGCCAAATGCTTAATAATTTGCAGACTTCTCTTCCTTCCCTGCAGTTTGAAGTGCAAGTGGCACAGCAGCAGCACGCTTGAACTCTCCTGACCTGGACAGCTGCTCAAATAATGGCTCAAAAATTAACACCAACTAAAAAAAGCACTGAAGGCAAAGTTTTGGCATGTGTCCTTTTTTCCTTTGCAGATTTCAAGTATCTTCTTAAGAAAATTAATATTAATAACTGAATGGACTGAATGTAAAGATCAGAAAGAAACTTCTTTCATACAATGAGTTCACAGATGAAGACATATTTGATATTAAAATAATTTCTGAGGGTCAGAGTAATGTCCAAACAGGAAGAAACACAGGTCACAGCGGTTACTGTATTCCATTTACCTCTGGAGCATCAAAACACTGCCCAGTATGATTGAGGCCAGCAATGATGACATCTGCAACGGCAAACAACAAATCCTACTCTCCTGTCTTATTTCAGGCTTACTTCCACTTAATTCAGCCAAGAAAATTATAAGCAGCTCCGTTCCTCCTGGCTAAAATACAACATAATCAAAGCTGTTCATAAAAATATTTCCCAAGAAATTCCCGCACAGGCATCTAATTCTACACCTGCAAAATCTCTGGAAAGCTGTGGACCCCCGGTGCCAGTGCAAATAGCTGTCCCACAGGCACCTTCCAGACAGCTTTCCTAGTTGATGAACCAAAGCTAACACCACATTAAGATTACCCTAATCCATTTGGTCTACCTGCAGATGACAAAGCACAGTGGCTCCCCACACCGATTTCCAAGCTTTTTTCTACAGATAATGAGGACACCAGTGACAAGTGCAGAACCTGCTTCCCGTAGCAGGGAAATGTCACAGAAACTCCTTTGAGTGGTATCCTGAGAGCATTCTTATAGCCCAGTCTACTGCTTGTACAATGAGCTTCAGCACACAATAGGAGATGCCTCACAGAGGATATGGTCCCATGGGTAAATGAAACTTGACAGTCTCCCACAACATCCTCACGAGCAAGCTTAGGAAGTGTGGGCTAGAGTTGACAGTGAGGTGGGTTGGGAACTGGCTGAATGGCAGAGCTCAGTGGGTTGTAATCAGTGGTGTAGAATCTAGTTGGAGGCCTGTGACCAGCGGTGTTCCCCAGGGGTCAGTGCTGGGTCCAGTTCTGTTCAACGTATTCATCGATGACCTGGATGAAGGGACAGAGTGTACCCTCAGCAAGTTTGCTGATGATACAAAGCTGGGGGGAGCGGCTGACTCACCGGAAGGCTGTGCTGCCA
The DNA here is from genome assembly GCA_013398225.1 of Steatornis caripensis. Lineage (NCBI taxonomy): Eukaryota > Metazoa > Chordata > Aves > Caprimulgiformes > Steatornithidae > Steatornis > Steatornis caripensis. The sequence continues at coordinate 131,310 of VZSC01001499.1, forward strand.
TTCAGCGTGACCTGGACAGGCTGGAGAGTTGGGC
>VZSC01001499.1:131656-143182 GCA_013398225.1 Steatornis caripensis
GACAGGACAAGGGGCTACGGGCACAAACTGGAACACAGGCAGTTCCACCTGAACATGAGGAAGAACTTCTTTACAGTGAGGGTGCCAGAGCCCTGGCACAGGCTGCCCAGGGAGGCTGTGGAGTCTCCTTCTCTGGAGAGATTCAAGACCCGCCTGGACACGTTCCTGTGCAACCTGCTCTGGGGGCACCTGCTTTAGCAGGGGGGTTGGGCTGGATGGTCTCCAGAGGTCCCTTCTAACCCCTACCATTCTGTGGTTCTGTGACCAGACACAGCTACTCTACTCCTGCCATGACTTTTGGCAAAAATGGGATCAAAATACTATTTTAAACTGTTCCTTCCTTCTAAAGTAAAATCTACCTCTTTCCTTTACTTACTCCTGTTGTTTTGTCCGCCTTTGCTATGATCTCTTTTACATCCCTTTAGTCTCCAATTAAAAATATTTCCTGTGCTGAGGAGAAGGACAAGACACAAGTCCCACCAGACAAGACACAAAGCCCAGGCTGTACCAGCAGGACACAGCAAGGGCAGTACTGAGTGCCAGTGACTGAAAGCCATGGGCTCAGACTCATGCCACATATGCCTTGTGGCTCATACTGGCCAGTGCTGAACCTTCATTTGGTGCTTTATGTTTTGGGCGTATTTTGCTTCTTGTGCTGATGGTGGTTATAGGAATCTGAGCAAAACCAAACAAGCAGCTACATAGTTTCCCTATTAACAAACCTGACTCATTTTATTTTCCTTGCTATTCTGATGCCACCTGAATGCAAGCACGGTTATGAATCACAGGAAAATGTGCCATTAATCAAGGAGCAAGGATGTTCTACGTGAGGAATGGGCATTCACAGGCTTCTTGTTTTATTTGTATCTGCTTCATCGTAAAAAAGGCAAGTGAAAGGAGAAACCCACCAAGGGTTCCTCTTCTAACTCCCAACCCCAGGCTTTCCTAGTTTCTCTCTAGCACAGAAATGGAGCATGCAGTAGCACTTTTTCCACAACTGATATATGACATTGACTGGTAGGTGTTACATCTGATTAAGGGTACAGGCATACAGTGATTTACACTCACCTGGAAGGTCCTTTTAGATGGTCCTATTGACCTAAGGGACTGTGATACCTTCAAAAGCAAAGTTGGGATTTAAGCAATCTCTGAAAGACAGAATTCTCTTCAATTGTTTAAATGCTTCCTCTGTTTGTGTGTGTGCATGCATGTGACTATACACTACATATAATTATAAGCACTTTTTAAAATATTAAAAAAAAAAAAAGTAGTGGTAGTTTGTATCAGAATTTTGAGACTCCCAAGGCATTTTAATGGTAAAGTAATTCTCTGCAACTTATTTGATATCATTAAGTTGTCTAAAGTACACCTTCCTATTTTGTTGTCAATTATTTCCTTCTGCTGCTTTGAAGACAGGTAAATGGTTTGGTGATTTATTCCTCAAGGCTTTTATAAAACCTGCCCTGGTAATAAAACACAAAAGAGTTAGTTTCTGATGTCAGCAAATGCTGCTACTTATGAAACTCCAATGAACTGATCAGAATATTTTCAGATTTTTTATTCAGAAGTATTAAAAACTGTAATATTACTATTATTTTTATTTCATTAAATTATTTTTACGATATACAGTGTTTTGTTTAGTTGTGTCAAATAACTGAAGGTTACACAGTTAACTTTTTGTTTCTTGATCAAGTGAGGATTTCATACTCAGTTCAAATACATAATACATGTATGTAGCATTATTTTTCATATTAATCCTTGCAACTACTTCTGAAATACGCTTCCTGTCTCCTTTCCTGGTGGAGAAGCCAGACTATGGTTACAATATAATTTTTCCTGGCATTTGCCTTTAAATCTTTCTGAGCAAATTTCAATAACGATATTTTTGATGAGGTAGTTTACTTCTCAAGAAAATTCACATCTAGTTGTATATTTTTCTGAGACTGGCCAAAAAATCTGAAGCCTCATATGGATCTTTTAAAATAAAGATGGATCTTTTAAAATAAAGTCAGTGATAAATAGTCTGTAATTCAATAAATATTTTGGCCTGTAGTCATTTTCTCCACAGATTGTCTCTGCCATAGAAAGATTATATTCAGAAAACTGATAAAATATGAGCAACATTTCAAAGAATACTTAAAAAATTATTCATCTATATTAACTGCATTAAGACAAGAAATGAGCTCATGGCAACCGGCAAATTCACCATCCTCTACAACAAACAATTACAGGGCTGTGGAGTATATACAGAAAATCCCATACCCTACAGCTAAGCGGGATATTAGATTTGCCTGGTTATAAGTAAGCCATCAACTAGCTTATGGGGACACTATTTATGAGTTATGCTGTCTTTCAAGATACAACTCACATTTTGCTTAATGCCACATGACACATTCAATTTGAATCAAGATATGGCAGATAAAAACGCTATTCCTAATGAGTGACTCAAGTATTTAATATTCTTTGGGCTTCTTATTCTGAGTGCAGGGAATTTAAAGGCAGTTCAGAATATCTTTCATTTCATACATTTAAGATTTCTTTACCCACAGTATAAGAAAATCATATCATTGTAAATCTCTCAAGATGACCTATCAGCTCAGCAAGTAGCCACAAGGAGGGTTTCTTTTTAAAACAGCAATGATTATTTCTGATGTCTGTGTTCCTTCTATGGAAAAGTACTTAGGGATGCGCTCACTTGTAGCGCTCTCATTACATGTCTATCTATGTTCCCAGTTCACCTGCATGAAGTCTTCAAGCACTGTTCTGACCAGCCCATTTCAAGAAGGATACAGACTAGAAAAGAGAGATATAAAAAAAAAAAAAAACCAAGATTGATTTGCTTACGAAGATGCTCTACAGATACAGATATCCGAGCTTGGAGGGAAGATGGCAGAGGGGTATTTTAATAGAGGTCTGTAAGAGCGTGAGTTGGGGAAGACGAATATGAAAGTATTGTTTGCTGCTTTCCCCATCAGTGAGATGGAGGTATCCTGGGAAAATACGATGCAGCAAGTTCAGAAGAAACAAGAGGTACTCCTTTCATATAGCACAACAGGATATTACACAAGCTGAAAAATAAGCGGATTAAAAAATGGATTAGCCAAATTCCTGCAATCCAGGTCTCTCAGGTGCTGCTAAATACAGCAGCCTGGTTGCAATCTCTGACCTAGGCAGCTCCTTAGCCAGCGACTGCCAGAAGCCAGGAAGCTATCAAAGGGACAGGTCATTCAGAACATGTTTGCTAAACTCCCTCCCTGAGCATCTGCAAGGGGCCCTTGCTGTGAGGACAGCGCTGGGCAAGATGGGCTTTTGGACTGATCTGGCACAGCCACTCTCTCTATTCCTGTGTTACATCCTCAGCTGCCTGCAAAAACTCTTCTCCGGACCTGGTTCCACCACAGTCCTCCCACTCGGATTCAGGCTGGTCAGAAGTTGAAAAAATGCCAGCTCTATACTTTAGAGTAAACTAGGGCATAAAAAAATCAATCTCTGGCAGACACTTTAGCCAAATTCACATAGAGGAGGATATGCTTGGAGTCTGGCAGGATTGTTTGGGGTTTTTTTTTGAGTTTATCGATTTTGTGGGTTGCCAGGACACCTCACTAACAGTGATGAGGAGAGTGTCTCACTCTCTCTGCTTGCACTTCCACAGCTCAGCTCTTACTATACACAGCCTCAGAGAAAGCCTTTCTGACGGTTGCTTGGTAATGGGAGAGATGACACTACATAAAGTTTTCCATCACGGGCACCAGAGGGAGAAGATGTTTAGTCAACAAGTGAGATAGCATGCAGAGGTCATCACATGCCCCTATCCCTGCAGCTGCTTCAACTATTACACTTTTTTCTGCTCTGAATATGCTCCAAGTAGTCTGCTGGGGCATAGATTGAGATACGCATCTGAACTCCTTACACATACTGTAAATGCTTTCTATAGTAAAAATGTTTCTGAATCTGCTCTAGGGAAGTAACTGGCCCTACTCCTTTGCAAACCATTTTCACACTGGTGTTTTCAGTTATTAACATAAAGAATCCACTGAAATACACCACCTATATGTTCCCAAGTATCAAGAAACTGCCCAGTTGCCTACAGCTGAACTCACAGCTATGCCAAATCAAACTTGAAAGATGCTGCATGAGAGAAAACTCTGGATGAAATTCTGTGACATTCAAGTGATCTGATGAGATTACCATAACACTCCCAACTGGCTTCAGCAGACAGGAAAAAAAAATGAAAGAAAAAAAAAAAAGAAAACCTTTCCAGTCCTTTGTTGTCACTGGGACTTGTCCAAGTTACACTTTAAATTCAAACTAGACAATACCCAGAAATCTCCCACGTTGTATCAAAGCTGAATCAAAAGTCATCCAGTTTTTTTTTTTTATAACTTTACAAATCTCATTCAAAGTTTTAAGCACCATGCGCCTATCAGCCATCTGCTAGTGTTGGATAGGATGAGTAGGAAAATAAATATTTTAGCATGAATTCAATTACTGGTTCTTTTTACCCAGGCAAAATAAAATCTTTTTATAATACTATGAAATACAGCCAGATGCAATGGATAATGAGCAAGCTCTTGCACTTAAGGGACTGTAGCTCAATTCCATTATCTGCCAATCAGGATACTAATCATAGAACAAAGCTCCTGCTACTGGGAGGGAAGGAAACCCAAAGAAGGAAAAACAATAAAAAACCCCCATGGCACCCCCTAAAAAAAAAAAGAAAGAAAGAAAAAAAGCAATTGCCCCTTAAATTAAACTATGCAATGCAAGAGTGCGAAACTGGTAACAGCCCTAGAGCTGATAGCTTGCCTTAGAAGTGAAAGGAGTTCCCAAATGCTTCCTTGAAGGAATAATACATGATTACAAACACATAAAAAGCACAATATGCCAGAAAGGAGAGAACAAAGGTAATCAAAAATAGTCTGAGAAATGCATTTTCTAAAAGCACCCATGAAATAAGTTCATTGGTAACCTATTCCAGTATATCTAGCAGGCAGTTAGTGGAGTACATTAATGACAGAAACACATTCACGAAAGAATATAGGTAAGAAGAGGTCAAACCTTAAATCAGTGCCAGTACATTGACTTTGGAGGAACATCGCTGATATTTATCATAACGGGGTCTGACCCAGAAAAGCTCAGTAATAGTCTCCCCAGGAATCTTGACTCCATAATAATGAAAAAGAACAGGTATTGTCTATAGGAAATGTGTGTTCAAGTACAAAGGGCACACATGGCAACCACGCACACCATCAGCCACATGCAGTGCACGCAGAAAGCACTGGCTCATGAAGATGTACCAAACAGAAAACATCCACTCATGCGCATGTAACGCATGTAGGAGATGCAACTCACACCTTTGTACTCTGCGTGCAAAAATGGCAGCTGCGTACATGTACAGCTGTTCGCAATGTTCTCCAATCTCTACATCGCCAGGCATTTTCCACAGAAGTTGCAAGTCCCTGTACAGTCACTTTGAGCCTACCCACATAATGTTTTCTTCTTTCTGTTGCTTTTTGCAGACTTTTAGACACTGTACAGATTCCCAAGGAGATGGACACCACAAGCTGAACACTGTCAATGTTTCATATAGACAAAACAGATGTGATCAGCTGTTTCCTCCCCTGTACCCACAATGGCATCCTAGCAGTGTTACTTTCCACCGGAACACACCTTTCCTTTAAATAGCACCAAAGCAATGTGGAGACATAGGCTTGCTAACCCATCCACTGTTCCCTCAGCTCTTTCTGTACTTCTTCTATGAAGGTCAGAAAGCCTCAGCCACTAACAATTTCACATAAACTGGTAGTTACCATATATTTTTTGTGACAAGAAAACTAAAAAGAAGACAGGATATCCATATCTGAGAGGCACTCTCGTTTGAAAGGCGCTCCTAGTTCCTGGCGAAACAGCTATTGAGCGAATCTTGTGACAAAATTTGTCTGTGTCACTTCTCTAATAAAAATACAGCAGTTGCACAGTTCATTTTACAGCACAATTGATAAATCGATTGGAACGTTTCCTGCAGAGCTAATAGCACCAGACACAACTTCTCAAACTTTTCCAAGAGAAAGAGTAACATCAGCAATATTTGCTCAAGGAGGGGATCAAAAACTTTACCAATAAGATTGAACCAGCCGAAAGAAAAATCCAGCAGCAGGAGATGCTCAAAGAAGTTTTAGCCAAGTCAACGTGTCCGCTAGACCTGGTGGGAATCTGGGTCTAGCTCCTGGCTCTCCTGTAAACTTCCTTTGTGACCTTGGTTAAGCTCCCTCAGAAACCTGTCTTCTCAGTTGGCTATGAGACAGTGGAACAGGAGGCTGAATATCTGTGTGTGACAATATCCTGCTTGTGAAACTGGGAAGAAGAATTAGAAAACTTTTTCTGCCTTGAATATCCAACCATACCTTCTCTGCAATCAACTATCCCTTACCTAGCAATGCTCAGCAAAGAGCACATGGCAAGGCTTTGATGCTGGTCATGGTCGACAGACTGTATTTTAATACAAACAATAATGAATAAAAAATGTCTGAAGTGTCTTTTTCTGGGTGAGTATAAAACTTACAAATGCAGTAGACAAAATCACAGTGTTCTTTAAACCTAGCTATAAAATTACTTTGAAGTAGGAGAGAATGGTTTATTATTTCAAAGTAGTGCAGCCTTAAACAGTGGGAAAGTATTCCCCGTATTTCGCCCCATTCTCTAAGAATGGCAATGAATGTCGTAAGCCTCATTTTAAATCTAGTGGTATGTACACATAAGAAGTGTTACATTTATTCTGAGCCCACAAAAGGTTACTCGGAATGAATCTCAGGCTAAATATATTTATATGCACTAATAAATCCTTATTCTACATTAAAATCACTATGGCAGTTTATGAATTCAAGGCTTCACCAATGTAAATAAAAGAAAGTCTTGTTATACAAATGGAACTGGAAATAGAGCAGTGATGGAATAAAACCTTGAGATAAATTAAAGACTTGATAGAAGTCTCTCATTCTCAATGAACAGTATAGTGACAGTAGTGAGATTGCAAGTCGCTTCATGTGGCTACATTTTCTAAGAAAGTTTTTTAATGAATTATCCTTTGAAAGTCACAGTCAAGCACACACACATAAGAAAAGATGATATTAAAGAGGAAGGTAACAGAGGGTCGCTTTTCAGTATTGCTGCTCTTGGTTTTGCCTCTGTGAGTCGTATGAAACAAAGGAGCCATACAGTTCAGATCTCTTTCAGCTCTGAAAGATGCTGGTGTGAGTCTGACAAGCTCAACTAACAAAGACAGGCTGCCAAGGATGCTTGGGCAGCAATGTAGCCTGCTGTGAGATGGGTTGTGGGATCTCACCAGGCTGCCTTTCTCCTTCCTTAGCCCATCCTGTAAGCCCTGCAGTGCACGGGATAGAAAATAATTCCAAGTCACTCTGAGGCAGAGCTTCAAGTGTTGCCAAACATCCTCTGCATAGAGCTTAAAGCTCCAGCCCTTCCCGGACCCAGTTCTTTGCTGCCCCATGTGCCACAGCAATGTGTTTCCACTTCTAGCACTCTGATCCAGCCCTACGCTCTTCGTATCTCCATCTTCTCTGATATTGAGTCTTGCCTGCCCTGTTGCTGGGTCTCTCAGCTAGCAACAGTAGCTATCACAGCATACCCAGCTACTGTCTCTCCCTCCCTCCTCTTTTCCCCATCACTCATCTTTCAGCTCCATTTCTCAATTTCTTCATTTCTCCCTGCCCTATCCAGTCTCAGGATCTGGGCTGCTGTTCTAACCCCTTCTTTAAGTGAGACGGATGCAAGATTTTCAGACTCCAGCTCTGCTTTACTCCACTCTCAGTAGAAATCCCACTCCTGACACCCTCCTACTCCCACTGGAAAAGCGTAACTCCCATATACTGACATAGGACAGAGCAAAGATCGTTAGTGTTCCTCAGAGCTTGAGCTAATCCATATCTGGTCCTTCCCGAGAAACTCACACCTACACCCAGAAGATAGGTCAAAGGAACTCCACTCTCCCAAACATAGCATTTATTTCTCCTGCACTTTAGGGAGAGAAGAAAGAGCACAACAGAAAACAGATTTCACTTGGCAAATAAACCAGTAGAAGACTACAGAGTGGTAGCTAGCCCAGTGGCTAATTCATTAATTCCCCTGTGGTCTCCTTGTTACAGGTGAATGCCTAACCAACAATTTATTTGGCCTAGAGTTTGTTTGGCTTCAACTAGCCTTTGATTCTTTATACAAAATGAAACTCTAACAAGAAATAATGACCAGGGCATAAGTCCCCTCTGGAAATTGGAAGGCAACAGCTTGAACCAGGATCTCTTAAACCACACGTGCTGGTTCCAACCAATCAAATAAATTTTTGACTGAAAAAAACCCAATTCCACTGAAAAAGCAATGAAACCAACATGCTTCTGGAAAAGAGACCCAGAGCTGACTGTGACACACAGGCCAGAGCTGGTAGGAGGGAGGTGGACTTTCTTTTCTGCAATCTGTATAGCCACTGCATCAGCTCCAGGCTGAGGGATTCAGGCAAGTGGGCTGAGCAGTGGAAACGTCTGTGAAAGGAGATTGAAGTGAGATGTGAAGAACAGAGGAGAAAGTAGAGAAAAAGTAGGCAAGAAAAGCAGGGTGAAGAAAGAAGACAGAAATGAAGACAAAGAAGAGCAAGAACAATGCAAAAAGGGGCAGATAAAGGGGGAGCAACAGAGGAGCAAGACAGAAAATCCACCTTGCCAGAAACAAACATTTCTTATCAGTTAGAGGCAAACAGTACCTCTGCAAAATTCAATTTAAAATGTCAGAAGAGAAGTGATAGGGAAGGAAAAATTCACTTAAAGGTACAAGTTCCTTAATGATTGGAAGCCAAAACTGGGAGGTGCAGAGTGGTCTGAAGGACATAGGGTTTTGAAATGAAGATGGAGCCAGCATTAGGAATGGGAAACCTGTCATCACTTGAGGTAAGGTATGAATAGATTGAGCAGCTCTGAAGCTCCATTCACAGTTCTTGAGGTCATCCAGCTGCAGTCTGACTGTCACTGACACTCACACAGATATTTTTGCATGCAAGAAACAGATGAGTGACCTAAGCAAAGACAGGTCTTAGCTTGTTGGTTTAGAAAACACAACGTATATTTCTCCTGTTGTGTCAATCTTGACAGGTACATCTACTTGGGTGTGTGAGATTCCAGGGTTCTGGAGTCACCCTGTGCCGCTTAGACCTCTTAGTCCCCAATGCTACAGGCATCACACACTGGCAGGGACGTACCTGTAAGTTCCACCAAGGCTCTTGTCACAGTGCGTTAGTAGCATACTGCCCTGCTTTGAGCTCATACCCTGTATGTAGCCTCTAATGGGAGAAAAAACTCATAATTAGGTTCTAAAGAAGACCTTAAAAATGCTACTCGAGTGTTTCCCTAAGACTATGATTCCCTGTTGATGAAGATGCAACCATCTCAGTATTTCCTCTTATTGTTATTTCTTGAGGAAGAATTTTACCGTGAGGGTAACAGAGCACTGGAACAGGCTGCCCAGAGAGGCTGTGGAGTCTCCTTCTCCAGAGAGATTTAAAACCCACCTGGACACGTTCCTGTGCAACCTGCTCTAGGCTAACCTGCTTTAGCAGGGGGTTTGGACTAGATGATCTCCAGATATCCCTTCCAAGCCCTACCATTCTGTGATTCTGTGCATGATGACTTTTATCTACATAAAGAATATACCGCTACCTGAAAAGGGCTGAATATTAATATGGAGGAGAGAAAGAGAGAGACAGTCTAAGAACAGTTACTGAAATCCTTTGTTACATTTATCCAAGGCAGGCCTTCTCTGGTGAACTCTTTACACACAAAAATCACAAATACCAGAAAATGTCAGCACAGAGAATCAGGGGCATACAGACCTCATGACACTACTTACCCAATAACAGAGCGTTTTCTTTTCAGGAAATAGGTAATGTAAGATTGCAATTTTTTGTCTCACATTTGAATCTAGATGAGAAGAGGAAGCCATGTTGAATGAAAATTGCCTCTTACAGAATCAATCTGCCTGGACATTTCAAGACACCGGATAACAGCTAGTGGGACACAGCTATACAGCTTCTCAACTAGCTATAAGACCAAAATACAACCATATAAGAGAGATGAAGGTTTTATACTTACCACCTACACATCCAAACTCATAACAGTAACAATATTGAGTTTGTTTTCTTTTCCCTAACCTGTTTTTCTTTAGAAATGTAGTGAACACCAGAAAAATCTGCATGTGGCAAAAATCCATGTCATCACAGCATAGATAGCTGAATGGCAGCAAACCTGGCTGACAGCCCTTCAGAATAAATGCACGCACCATCTGCAGGAGGCTCACCTCTCCTGGCCTAATTTTTGGAAGATGCCTGAAAAAGGGACAGCACAACTTGGAACAAACTCTTTGTCCTGTCTATGGTATGGAATAAAGAGATTTGAAAATATGAGATTTTGCCTGTGGGGAAATTCTGTGCTCAGTAACACAAAAAACTTCTGGCAGCTAGACAGCCATCAGCAAGGTGATGTTACAGGGATGACAGCCAACTGTGGTCTTTAATTGCTAAGCCATCATATAACATAATTTCTCTATGTTATTTAAAGCATACACAAAATGCAACTAACACAGAATTTTTCAAGATTCTGATGAAATAGGATTTGTTCCTTTCAAATCTTCTTTGACAGGACAAGAATACTTCATACTGGGAAGGCTGCCACTATGGGATCATGGCTTCCCAGAAGTGTAAAACTCTCATTCCTGAAACTGCAGACCTATCACATACCAGACTTGAAAATTCATGACAGTTTATGTTTTTTTTTTTTCCTAGATTTGTTTTTAAGGAATGGAGCTGTTGTGCTTGCCTTACTGAATGCAACCTAGGATTTTAAAAAATTATGCTCTTCACAGAAGACCCAAGGCTCTGACTATTGTGAGTTTTGATGAAGAAAGTAGATGCTTTTCTGCCAAGCTGATAGGCATTCATTATTTCCAGAGATTTTAACTAGAAAGAAGAAAAGCACTAAAGCAGAACAATGATTTAAGCTACCCAAAGATGTAAAACGTTAGAATAAGTTTTGAAAAGTTGTCAGTAGCTCATGGGGTCAGACTGAAATTAGAAGGGAATTTAAGCTGTGACTTATCAACAATTTGGATGAATGTCTCCTACTCAAAATGACCATACTGCCTCTAACTTACTCGCAATGGGACTAAAGCTCTTCCATGGCACTGGCTCAGCTTACATCAGTGAGGACACCCACAATTTACCATGTACATGAGCAGGTACCATTCATAAAGTAGTGGAAGTCCCCACATTTGAAATGACATAGAAGACAGGAGATGCTCCCAGGAAGCACTCCCGTCTAATACATTTGCTATCCTAATTTTCAGTCTCCAAGCTTGCAAACAGGTGACAGAAACCATAAAAATGTGTGACAGATTACCAAAAAAAAGGGAGCATCTGCTTTGCTGTGTGTCATGACAGAATATACAGGCTATTTTCAAAGGTGTAGGTTT
>VZSC01001499.1:148404-159391 GCA_013398225.1 Steatornis caripensis
GGGGGGTTGGTGGTGAAATGGAGAGAGAAAAGGAAAAAAAATCACATCACATTTTCCATTGCAAAGAGATTCAGAAACCCTCATGATACAATGCAGCTTCACTAACCCCAATATGTACTTACAGATATGCGTGCATATATTAGAAAGTAGGTACAAAAAAAAGAGATTGACAACACTCTGCCTTCTGCTAACGAGCATTTGCTAGTGCTAGGCTTTGCTAACAGGTGTTTGCGGTATCAAAGGAAAGCAAATCCCTGGACAGATACTTACCATCACATTAATGGTTCTCCCAAACACATTTCACCTACATTTTGCAGATGAGAATGAGTTCTGCCCTTTCCCCTTCTCCCTAACTCTCAAATGAGCCAAGTAAACCTGGGCGTTTGTTGGTCTGTGGGTGTTTTTGGTCAGGCTCCCTAAGTCCCATAGCTCTGAGATTACCACAGCAGCAGCTTCCACAGAAATACACACAGCTTCATGACCTGTTGCCTCCTCTAAATGATTGTGCTATCAGTGACCAGGAGTGGAGGGAGAGGAAGAGTCTGTCTTAGTTGTGTCGAAGCATGAGAAATGCCAGAAACTGTGTCTGTGATTGAAGGACAAGTGGTAAGCACTGATGTGCTTTGAGAACTCCTGTTAATTCCTGCAGACCTTCTCTCTCACTACACAGACATAAATCGTAAGATCTGTTTACTGGAAATTCCACCTATAGGATAGGCTATCTCTAATAGCATTCATAATCCATGGTCAGAGACAAATTTCTCTTCATGCTTTCCTATGCTGTAGTGGAAGTACAGAAATAAGGATTTTTTCCCTTCTATTTTTCCTTCTTGCTATACATCTACACATAGAGATGGCAAACCTTTTCCTTACTGAGAGGCAAGAGTTCCTTCTATCACTTTTGCCAGCCACATTTTAATGTCCCTGATAGTGTTAATCTACTACAATGTAGAAAACTAAATAGTTACAGGCCACAATAAATTGGACTGCAGGCCACGGACCACGAATCCTCCATCCTTCCCGGCTTGTAAGGCAGATGAGGATTTGCTCTAATGGAAAATGCTGTTTCGTTTATAAAATACATCAATAGAAGAAAGCAAAAGATCTGATCTCTTTGAGAACAGAGCACTGTCTACCTGCGACTGCCAAGGAGTTTGCTCACTATGGTGCAGTTGTTTAGTGGCTGCACCAATATCGTAAGTAAAATGTATGACATTATCTTCTCCTTTGAAAGCTGGCTCATTCTGATCAATAAACCATCACAGTTATGATGCACAGAAAAATTTTCTCCTGAGGCAATATCATAAAGTGATAGTCTCTTTTAGGATCTCATCCCAGATTCTCCATGACTCCACATGAATGCAGATTTGAAGGCAAATACCGATACTACTAGAAATACTTTAAACAGTTAGTGATCCTTCTACTTGAAAGATAAATGCAAACAATTCCTGCTCAGAGAGTGCTAAGGTGCTTAAGTGTTATTAGGGAGCCTCCAGCTTTAAGTAATTCGGCTTCAGAAATCCGTAAGTGATTTTTGGAAGCACTGAGGAAGTGGCAAACTATGGGAGGAGATGCCCTCCTGTTGTGATGGCTCTGCAGCCAGCAGCCCGCGAGACAGAAACTCTGACTACACCAACACGGGTTTCCCTTGGGAGTGTCAGTGCCCTCCTGGTTGAGAGGGGCAGGGCTTTTGCCCCACTTCCATTGTGAGCCAATACGCAGCAGAACTGGTACTGCCTGCAAAGGCTGCTGAAATTAAAAGAACGGTTCCCACTGCGTTTGGGAGGCTTTGGAAAAACACACAAAGTTGAGGAAACACTTGTCTCAAAACCTAGATGGTGCTAAACGCAAAAGGGATCTCATACTTTTTCTTTAAACGGATACGCAAAAAAACTCAGAGTCTGTTGCTCTGAACCTCGTTTGTTTGTTCCTCAGTGTAGTATAAACTGCATACTCCTCATGCAAGGCCACTGCATTAACTCATGCATCATCCTCTCTTGCTCTCCAGAAGTCATCAAGGCAATTTATGCACTGAGCCCTAAACTGCAGGCTAAACTTGATTTACCTTCTCTTGTGTCAGCTGCTGATTCAGGATCTCTGCAGCCACACAAGGTACCGCCTTGCCGGACGCTTTTCCTATGGAAGCCTTGTAGACAGACATGAAGCACAGAGGACTCCCCCTACTACTCCCACCTAGTACTACTTTTGTCCATTTTGGGAAAGCTGCTTCTCCATTCTGTGTCCCATTTCCTCTCTCTCAACTCAAGAAATCTCATCTGAAGACAAGAGATTATAAACTCCTCATACCTGTAATACCCTTTTTGGGCATTGGTATGACACCTAACACATCAGACCTTAGCTGTTGTTTTTTTCATTATAACTAGTAGTCAAGGTTTGGCTGATCAACTGCAGAAAATCACAAGCTACTGCCACTTCACCTGAAGATATCCTAAATTCCATGCAAATGAGGGACAGATGTATTTGTTTATCCACACAAGCAAGGACTTTAAATCCAAAGGAAGTGACAGTAATTCAGATCATACACAACTACTGTGCAAAATTATGTGCTGAGTTGCTGCCATTACTCTTTCACTAATCTGCAATGTGCAGAAACTGTGAATTTAATGAGCTTCATAATTATTTTGTTCTCAAAATTCCTTAGGTTTTGGTAAGGACAATATTTCAGATGATAATTTTTACACCATGTCTCTAGTCAATCATGTCAATTCCTGAAAGATGTACGTAAAGTAAAATAGTAAAATCAAGAGAGAGAAGGAGAGGTTGATTTATCTCAAGGACTTTGCACCTTAAATAGTCAGTAAAATATTAAACATCCCTATCAATAACAGGTGGACCATATTATAAGCTTCCTCATAACTGGAGTTCTTAGGAACAAAATGACTTCTTCCTGAAAAGGTGTCAAGAATTTAATTTAATCCTTTTTATAGTGAGGACCATCAATCTATCTTAATGTTTATTGCAGAGAAAATAATTGTCTTTTCTTTTTGGCAATGGTATTTCATTATATGCAGTACGATAAATAACTACAGTTCAAAGCAAAATAAGATTAAAATGTCCCTGTATTTTTTTTTCCTGGGGTTTCTTTTCTTCTTCTTGCTTAATTTCATGATGAAAAAAAAATTATAATTAAATTAAGCTTGATTCTGATTTAAATGTGCATTTTAAAGTGAAAGCAGAGAAATGATTTTTGTTTTCAAAGTCGTTATATCCCAATTGATCTTCCACACATTCACATTATTATCTGATTGTGAAGATATACGCATTTATCAAAAGCTAGAGCCATCTGTCTCAATTCTATGTAATTTCATTACATATTCATCATTTATCTAGTCTGAGTATGTGACATGGGACCCTACTGACTAGCAATTCTATACTTATTATCACTTCACACTGTATTTGGATGGACACGAGGCTGTCGACTTCCATTAATCTACTTTTGATGTAAAAATCATCATCTTGGGATAAGCCTCAGAGATCCTGAATAATCAGGCCACACTGCTACATAAATATGGAGGCACCAGCATTTTTATAGAAAAGCCTGCAGCATTTATTCCTTCTTGTCTTTCACCATCAGCAGGCAGGTGTCACTCTGCAGATGCATCTGGGGAATGGAAGTGTAAACCTCAGCGGACTGGCACACTTGTGTACGCAGGCACATGCTGTCCAAAGGTTACTGTTACACTGCCAAGCATAGCTGTCCAGAATGTGGAGACGGGCAGGAGTTAATGGATGCAAGGAGAAGTTTTCTAACCCAGGAAACCAGTCACGGTTGCTGGAAGGTCTAGCATAATTAGAGTAGGGGCTGCTTCAACCCACTGCAAACCTAAATGCATTTAACTTCAAACTATCAGAGCAACTTGAAACTGCCAGCTCATTTCAGAACGGACCTTGGAGAAGTCGTTGCCTGTACAACAATATTTTGAATGCTTGACAGCACAACTAGCCATCTTCTTGACCTCTCTAGTTGCATAATGCAGCCATTCCTTTTGCTCTGTGTGTGCTTCGAAGGGGAGAGATTCTTAAGGGAGACGCAGGGTCTGAGCCACATTCTCCCAGGGCACAAACAACTGGCACCAGCTGACAGCCTGGATTCTGCGTGCTTCCCCTGTTCATGAGTTATCTACTGCACTGAAACAAAGATGATAGCGATAACAAAAGACGGTTCATTATTCATGTGGAACCGAACCCTGATTTTCAAAATGTAAAACGATGGTGCCTTGGCACAGACAATGATTTGTCTACATCACATGAATTTACTTTGACTGTATCCAGTTCCAGGTTGCAGACTCTTTTTGTGAGTGTTGTAGTGAGCAAGCTACTAGGCAAGAGTATGTGCTTAAACCTACGGCTACTGCAGAATACTTAAATAAGTGAAATTTGGTTTTGTGAACATGAGTATACACACTGGAAATTTCATTTTAAGAATCAGGCCCGTCCTGTCTGGAAACACAAAGATAGGCTATGATTTGTCTGTCAAAAGGATATATATCAAAACGTGTATCAAACTGCACGTTATGCACACTTGAAATTTATGAAGCATCCGTAGGGATAGCGAGAGGCAGGATATTATTCCCAATGGCTATCAGCTCTGCTGCTTTTCAGAAATTGTTTTTCCTTGCAATTTTCCCATCAATTAAATGGGAATGAGAGCACTCACCTTCATCTGCAGAGTGCTCTGATCTGTACCAGACAAAAAGTTCTGTAACACACATCAACACCGATAACAATCAGCTCAGTTATGCAAATGACAATGACGGATTAACTCAGGAGGAGGAAAAAGGGCTGCAGTTGACAAGTAGACCTTGTCACTAACCAGAGGTCTGATTGAACAGTTCAGTGCCCTGACATGGACCCTAAACTCCTAGGACAGTTGCTGAATCCACTGGCCAGATGCTCAAGGTGTCAAGCAGTCTCTTTCTGCTGGGTGTAGGGATTTGCACAGGGGAAGAGAGTGCACAAGCTCACACCTGGTAAATTGTTATCCTGCTTTATGGACTCTCACCAACTTCATGCAGACAGAGTTCATGCTGCCAGCTTTTTTCCCCAAGGAGGCACAATGTATTTTAGTATGTGGAAACCGTGACCAAGAAAAAACAGTGGTGGAACCTGCTCCCAAAACCACAGTGTGGGAAGCCATGTGGGAAGTCGCAACAGCCCTCTGAAAGCATTAGCTCAGCGGTGAAAGTGAAATCCCATCATCACCTATGCTAGACAGATCCAAAAACTAGGTCCTGAGTCCCAGAGAGAAGCAATGCCTGACCACGCACAAGTTGGCTGCAGGTACGTGGCATGACTAGATGGACAAGCATGCAGTGTTTGATCCCAGAGCTCAGTCAGAGAAGGCAGTGCTACAGGGTAAAAAAGGTGACCATGCCCAAAGCAAATGTGCTATTCTTGTGGAAAGCAATGCAGAGCTGCGTAAGGTCCTCGAGATAGCTCTGGGCCTGCTGATACATGTGCACAGGGTGGAGGGGCTCAGGGCTCTCTAGATCTGCAGCAGCACTGCCAAGAGACCTCAGCTGTGTATTCAGCTCTGGCACCAGAGCAGACTGTGTTAGCATGGGGCTTCTCAGCACCACAACACACTGCAGTCCACAAATGCTGTAAATCACTTGGATACCTTTAAAACTGTTACCCACACTCTTTCTAAAACCAACTTCCTGACCACTTAAAGCCATTAAGCACTCCATTACATTGCAAATTAACTGTAAGGTTGTGTTCAAGTGCTAGTTTGGATAACTAAAGTCCTTTTGCTTTCCTTACTGTGTAGGGAAATTGTCCGTTTCCTTTTTTTCCCTACCTTATACAGTTCCACTGAATGGTCCTATGCTGTCAAATAATGGTTGCCTTTACCTCAGCTGTTTAGCTAAATTTTCATGACTGACCAATTTCTCCTCTGGTTATTTAAGGGGAGCTTCATTGACTTCACAAAGTGCTTCACAGTTCTGACAGTAATAAAGCATATTCTAACTATTAAAGTATTTACCTCAAAGGTCTGGTTCACTTCAGTTAAAGGTTAGCCCACCTGTGCCTGTGAACACACACTGGTTTTAAAGTGTCCTTCCCTTTACCAAAGTCACAGATTCTGGCAATGAATTCTCCTGTAACTATAACACTTAGACATACGTCGGTCAGAATTAGGAAGGCAATGTGTGCTGAGCACTGCCAGAAAGCTGGTCGTTTGTAACGGTAACTTCTAGCTCTCAACTTTAATTACTATCCAAAAATTTCTTTTTCTTCTTTGCCAAACATTCCTGTTAGTTCTGATAATTATAGTGAATACTTACGAAAAATTAAGCCACCTACACAAATCTGTCCCCAAAATAAGTGCTGGAAGCAAATTATAACATTGCCCTGTCATTTCATGGGTATCTTTATCGTCACTAGATTTATGTTCTAATGCAACATTATTACCTATTACCATAGTTGTTAAAACCTTACTTTTCATGCTAATGAAAATGATGAAAGACAGGGGTTTTGACATAAATACTGTAATAAGAACCATATTAATGTGACAGACGATTGCTCCTCTGTGACAGACTATGAAATTCTGTGCAAGAGTTACAGAAGGTTCATTTACATGTCTGCTCATCTATCTCTCGCTACAGGGAAGCAAGGGACTCATGCTCAGTGTTGGAGGGGAATGAGAATCAGAAGAAAGATGGCAAACAGGCACAGATAGTCATCCTAAGAAGAAATGAATCCCAAGGCATACTTCCTTTCTTAAGTGCCCATAAGGATAAAATGTCAATTACAAGACCTAAGATCAGACTCCCAAAACCTCTTTTCAGGCATCTAATTATGTACCTGTAGGCAAAACTTCCAAAATGTAGGACAGAAGCAGCACTACCAGCAAAATGGGATTTGTGCGCCTAAGCCACGTCCTTCTGTTTTGAATTTGCAGCATTTTTCTTTCACCAAGTTTGACATGAGTGTTGCCATTTTCCAGTCATGCTACAACCCCGATTCTTTCCACGGCTCTCCTAGCAATTGTCACAGGTTGCACATGTGCCCTGTTTCTGAGGAATACATCCTGACCATCCTCAAAGAGAGACCTGGATAACAGACAGCAAGGGAGCCAAGATACTCACACATTCCCAAGTGTGGATGATCAGGAGAAGGGCACCGAAAGGCACTGCGCAGTAGAGACAGAACCACTCATCAGCCATCCGTCTCTTTGGCATACTGCGTTCAGTCACAGAAGATACAGAAACATGATCATGTCGTACACCACTGGCTCCTTTTTTGCCGATCACACTCCGTTGTACATCAGTTGTGACCCCACTGACTTCAACCCAACGAATGACTTGGATTAGGAGATTAGAGTTTTACTCCAACTCACACTGATACCTGACCTGGTAACACCACAGTAACTGTGACACTGCACGATGGGTGTCAAATGCAGCCTGCTCCATCATGAGACAATGATTCTTCCTATCCTTACAAAAAAATCCAAAAACAAACAGAAAAAAATCACCCACAAAAATCCAACACCCCACAAAACTAAAGAAAATAATAAATCCAGACTTGTTTCTGTTTGCTTTCCACCAGGAAAACATCTCAAACAGCAATATTTCTTTTCTTTTTAGAGCTGCTCTCCTTGCAAAGAGAAAGAAAATAACAATCACAGATAATTTATTATTAAAACTCTCATTTACTGATAACATGCGGACAAAGATTGGTTTCCCATTTTTAACAATGTAAACATGGTAGCTGTTAGAGAGGTTCTCTGAAGGTTGCTTGTCTTTTCACAGCTTTGCTGTCTCTCTGTCCCCTCTTGCCTTATTTCAATTACCTTTCTGCAAACTTGCAGTCATATTAGCATACTTTTCTACACTTTTAATGTTCATGTGTTTGTTCTCTGGCCTTCCTTGAGCAATCTAGGACTGATTTCTAATTTGTCTTGAAAGGTGAATTTACTATTTTCCTCAGCGAGGAAAGTAACTTGAAAAAAAAGCGCTCTCTCATCTGTTTCTTATCCTTGAAAAACTAAATGAAGTGAGATTTCCAAGGCTGCTTGTAGCATCACCTTTCACTCTACAGTTTAGCACATTTTGCTTTAGCAGCAGTTCAAAAGTTCACTATCCTACATCTGATGCCTTCTGCTCACTACAAATGTCTGCAGTACAGCAAGAAGTTAAAAAAGTTACATGATTACAGCACAGAGGAACTTACAGACCCCATAACAATCAGCACTAGCATGCTTAAGCAGAAACAGCATCACAGAAAATTCCCCAAAACTCGTTTGGTTTTCCACCATGTGATCAGTTAAAGTTGAAGTTTAAGCTTTGCTGGTTTTCGTCTACTTTCACTGAACATGTTTGTAATTTTAAGCTTTCTTCTGCAGGGTGTGAGGTCTGAAATTTTAATGTTTGCAAAAAGGAGTAAAGGTAAAATATTTAGCAACAGACCAGTATCTTCTGAGGTTCTTGCAAAACCCTCAAAGACTCTCAACAGAGTTACGAGAGGCAATACATACTGTATCCTTCCATTACTCTAAGGGCAAGCACTGAGTCACAGAAATTGGCCCTGAGACTGTCAGGAAGAGAGGCTTTTCCAGTATGGCTTATTAGCACTGTTTGCACTGTATGTGTGAAATCAGGTAAGTAGGAAAGCCCAATACTAAGAGTCTGCTCTCCAAGTACGTAGCAACTGTGTCATGAAACAGGAATGGAAACTGACCTAAGACTACAGGAATCTACTCCCTTAAGGTCACACAGAACATCCTAACATGTTGGTCACCCAGCTTGTTCTGCTGTGCTTAAGCCACCAGGCCACGTGCCTTGCAAAAGAAGTTGCATTGCCTGTTGTAAATAATGTATTTGCGTGGCACCTTTGTTTCTAGTCTTTTTTGGGGTACAGAAGATACTCTCACGTCATGCATTTACCTTCACTATGGGATGCTGCAAAGTCAGCAAGCTTTAATAAAGCTATGAAGTAAAGACCTTTGCATGACTACAGTGTTAGTTTGGGACTCATGACTCTTGTGCACTGGGGAACTGAGCCCTGACAATGATTTATTTGTCAGTGCACTATACTGACAGCCAAATCAGCCAGAGAGCAAGTAAGAAATAAAAGAGCACAGGGAAAATATTTGAGTTTGAAATTGTTCTGAAAATTTCTAATAAAAAAAAATCAATTACAAAACAAAAAAACGTATAGTGTCTAAGGCTATGTACACTGGCCTGCAGCAAGGAGCAAAGTCATTTATCTTCAAGGTAGTGATCACAGACAAAAATAGGAGTGCCTTTTTCTCCCCCACTTGAAAATCCTATGCAAATTGAGTTCCTAATTTGATTTCACCATTTTCAAGAAACCACTTCAATTTTTCGTCCTATAGGTTTGCGATACCAATTTTCAAACAACTTCCAAGGTTCCCTTCTCAGAAAAGTTCTGTGTCATGAGTTTACAATTGCAGCTAATGAACCAGCTCAAAAATAACTTAAAAAAACCAGCAGTGAGGAGGGATGCTGCTTGTGGAAAATTGAGGTCTCAGCAGACTGAGGTTGAGCTCCTCTATCTGAAACATTTCGCAAAGCACCTTCTCAATTTTCAACAACTCCAGGAGTCAACAATCTTTTCCTGGGTAAGTACCGACTGCATACTCTTTCAGACAGAGACTTGACTCTTCCACAATCTCTGTTTATACAAATGGGGAAATAATAGCTGCTAGCACCCTTTGTAAAATTAACAATAACAGAAAATTTGTCTTAGTGGGGAAAGAAAATCAGTCAATGCAACTGGTTGCAGACCTCATCTATAAATGTCTTTCCAGTGTTTTCAGCCTCACCACTGAACCAAGCAGGCCAAAGGGACGTTTCTGGTCCGATCGGCACGTTGCACATCCCTGCTGAATACCTTAACCCCTGCTAGCTGCCTGCTTAAGGTCTGTAGCTGTTTAGAAGAAAACACAGCTAGGAGCAACGATGTGAAACTTGCCTGCCTTTTCTCCTTAGGAACTGATCCCTTAAAGTTTCCTTGAAGGAGATAATGTTAGCATCTTACACTGGTTGCTACCTGTTCAATATTTATTACAGGCCCCCATACCCTGCCAATGGGCTCTCTGACTTGCCAAGAAAGGCACAAAGCTCACCGCAGCCTGACACAGCCGCTGAGCAGCACTGGGTCCTTCCAACACCAAACCTGCTCCACAACGCACCATCCTGCCCAGCCAGCGTCTGTGCTGGAAATCCCTTGCTGCTGCCAAGGGAAACGCGCTCTCAGTCCTGTTCAATCTGTCCTCAGCTCTCCCTGCTCTCTCTCCTCCATGCTCCTCCCTGCCACTAGGCTTGCTCCATGAGGCACTGGCCAGCTTTTCTATACAGTTATGTTTACTGTATGGTTCTCATCTGCTCCGTGACACTGGGAAGGGTCAGAGGGAAATACACTACGGCATATATCCTTGAGCTCACTGGCCTCTGGAGACCCTGCAGTTAGCCAGGACGCAAAGACCATCCCACAACTTTAGAAAGCCTGAATCACGCCTCAGGTGGATTCCTAACACAGACAGTAGAGATGCACCATGGCCACAAAGAAATGTGTATAGTTACTAGACGTATGCAGTTCTGGCATAATGTCCTTTTTCCAGTGCCACTTCTTTCCTGGCATGCTGTTTGCACCCAGGTAGAATATAAAGGTGAGTGTGGAAGGGGTCAACTAGTGGTATGACAATACACATATTTCAGTTAAGAAATAAGGTGTTCTCTGGGTTCAGTTGTATGTACTCTGTACTTAGTTCAGCATCTCCTTTCTCTCATGCTTCAGGAGCAGCGCTGAATGTTGATGAAGAAATCTGGTCCGGTGCCTGTAAGTCATCTGAATATAGTATAAATGAGCACAAAATAACTAACCTGTCCTGGAATCTAATGAGTAAAATATGATACCACCACTGAGGTATTTTCCCCATTCTTAAGAATGAATTACGATCCCTAACTCCAAAATGAAGTATGCCTGTGCTCATGGCGTA
>VZSC01001499.1:159535-194597 GCA_013398225.1 Steatornis caripensis
TTTTTGTCTCATTTTTAATGCATCAAAACAAAAGACTTGTTAATATAACAAATGAATCACCAATGTCTTTGTTTTTTTAAGTCAAAAAGTGGTAACATCGACATTCAAGAGCAGGTTTCATTACAAAAAGAGAGAACTTGTAAGTTCGTTGCTGACTTTCTAGTTTATACCAAGAAAATGCTTCCCCCCAACTAAATACTTTGCAAGGATTATATTATATTACAGCTGAAATTTTCTCATTTTTTCAGCCAAATATGAAAACCAACATAATGCTAGTTTTCAAAAACTAATAATAGTTACTAGGAGCTTGACACTATTCAACTTAAAGAACAAAATTTTTATTTTCAATCAAAAGACATATATATAATGTGTAACTCAATGCAACATTTGCTCTTGTGCTAACTGGGGGGAAAAATATATATTTCTCATTATCAGTTCTTCTTAAACTACAAATCCAAACACGAACAGATATGACTCAGTGTTTATACTTTCGAAACACAGGAGCTAACGGCAAAAATGACCCACACAAGAACCTTAAAGGAGGATTTGCCCTGACAAATGATCACATAAAGTCAGGATCTTCTTATTCAACAGACTAGTTCACCTTGTGTATTCAGACACACTTGTTCATTTTCTTATGAAAAACAGACTTTTCATCAGTATTATCTGACAAGTATTGGCACAGATCCCTGGGAATGATCTACCCATTCTTTCCTGGAGTCACATGAATCCTTTGTATTTTTCTATCCATCCCCATTCCACCAACTGTAACTATTCCAAAATTACAAGTTAGGCTGCGAAATTAAGATATTGACTTCACACACAGATTAAAAAAAAAAATAATAAAAAAAAGGAGATGAGAAAAGAAAGGAAGTAAAGTCCTTAATTCTTACCCCCCCCCCTTTTTTTTTTAAAAAAAAAAATATGTGTAAGGTGATTTCCAAGCATCTTTTTTGGGGCTACAGACTTTGTTGATTTGATTCGGAAAGACAAGGTCACAGGAAAAAAAAGTACCACAAGAAGCATGATAAATTCATGAGAGATGAATGTGCTCAGAGCAGTGTAGACCCAGAGAGGCTCTGATCTGCTGATTCTGAAAGCTATATTTAAGTACAGCACCGAACAAGTAACTTTCAAAGCACACTTTGTAAAGCAAGCCTGCTCCTGTGATGTGGCCTATGAAAATCACTCACTGGTCTGGTATTTCTCATCTACAAAATTTCTACCTCTAAATGATGCTGCAGAGATGATCAGGTCCAAGCTCAGCCTTCCACTGAAATGTAATGCCTAAAATCAGGAGTTCAGGCCCCGTACACCCAGCAGATCATGGAAAAGAAATAGCATCTCCATAGGGACAACTAGCTTTCAAGTGGCCTCTGAAGTCTTCCCTTCCTGCTGTGAGCAGCTGACCTGGGGAGAGAAAACAAGGTGGGATGGCTACAAGCCTCCTTGCTTTATGAAGGCAATTTATAGTAAAATCTACCGAAATCAACACAGTCGGGAGCTTACCTTTTTATAGCAGTTTTGCTGTGCATAGAAATACTGTAAATTTTTTTTTTAATGTGAAAACTGTTTGTATAAAAGGTAAAATTACTGTGTTTATATCCAGGTCAAGCCAGAACAACGTATTTTACTAAAATGGCTACAGTAAATTTTTACACTGTAAAATGTGCTGCATATCTGAGAGAACTGTGATCCTTCTTTCCTTTCATACGTATAAACTTCAGTATGGAAGCTAAAAAGCAAGTGATTTGAACAGATGTGGTGTTGATGGGACTCTGCTCTTTCTGGAATTTCGTGTTGTACTACCGTAAGCCAGCTGGGAGACTAAAGAAACAGCCTTTATGAAGTTCATTTAGCATTCTTGTGTTTGGCATGTGGGATGTACGGTTCTTGTGTTACATTTCTTTTTTTTTTCCTTTCAATAGTAAACTGTAACACACATACAAAATCCCCAAGAGATGCAAAGCTTTGAAGAGCAGTATGAAATGGCTTCTGCCCAAAGGATCAGTGAGCAATCCACAACTTCAGTCATCCTCACCTAAAAATGGGAAAAGTGTAATCCCACTGAGTAGAAATATGGAAATACTTCCCTTATTGGTGAAATAACTGCAACAGTACTCTCTGAAAACACCAGCAGAAACTTCACATGATATTTCAGCATTTTAATTAAGACAAGCATAGCTATTCATATCACACGGTACCTAAAGTTCCCAACAGACAGTCAGATTGCCCAGTGCTGTCAGTGCACAATGATGTGGCACGAACTCACTACAGCCTGATTAATGCGGCCTCAAAACAGAGAATGGAAAACTCCCAAAAAGTGGTTACTTGTCAGGATTTTTAGGGGGCCACTGCACCGATGCAAGCTTACAACTACTGGATAAGAGCAGGCAGTGTAGACGTGGTCCTCGATTCTACTAATAACAAGCATACCATGGAGACCTGTCTCTTGTTTGCTTCAATGAGTTGAATGGAGATAAACAGAAACAGACTTCACAAAAACTCAGAATTTTAAAATCTCTGTTAAATTATTTGCTCTATCAAACAAGATGATATCCCAGAAGAAAATCTGTGAAATTGTACTTTGGTTTGTAAACTCTTATTATTGTAGGGTCAGGAGGAATTCTCCATCTTAACATATAATTAAACTTAATGGGAAAAGTTTAATTAAATTAAGAAATGCGAGAAAATTCACTCAGGCTACAAGAACTCTGATTACAGCGTTGCGGTAAGCCTGAACAAGGCTTAACGTACTGTAGGGCACACAGGGCCAAAGCCTCTGAACTACTTTTAACATGTTGCAGGATATTGGTAATTAGAACAAGGAAGTGTTAAATATACTCATGCCAGGTTCACACAGGGAATCTCATCAAGTAATCATCGAAGGGCTTCCGCTACTGCAGTGTGATACACACTCAGTTTTAGGAAAAGGCCAACCTACATCATTAGCATCTGGATTCAGGCTTCAGGAGCCTGGATTTTCTGGACAGTAAGAACAGGGGAGCAGGCTTGTCATTATTGTGAACAAAATTGATCCAAACAGAGTCCAGTTGCTTCCAAATGCTCGGGCACATGTCTTATGACTAAGAGGGGGCTATATTTAAACTTTATGACCTCCTGCAATTTCTGATTGAACACGTGGAGACTATACGTATGTTAGAGGTAAAAGTGCCCAGTAACTGCATGATGGAAAGGGAATTGTGAATTATTTGTAAAGTAGTACAAGATCCAAAATCAAAAGCAGTTGTTAAAGTACCATAAAAAACCCTAAGCAAGCAGATTATAAAAGAAGCCTATATTACAAGATCAATAATAAACTGAAAATTTACAGACAAAAAGATCTGACCAAAAATTCCTGTGAGGCAACAGGACTCCACTTGGGTCAAGCAGAAAAGTTTCCCCTGATCTAACCTGACGTAGCTCCACTAACACTACAGATTTCTGTGTGTAAGCCCTGAGAATTCCATACAGATGTAACGTCATCTCATCTTGAAATTCACCAGGGAACATGCTGAAATCACTAGCGAGCCACTAATTTCTGGCATGACTGAAACCACCACTACCAAGTAAAAAACCCAAGCAAACCAAAAATGTATCTGAAACCTAAGCAAAACATTTACCCAGACAATTATACATTCAGCACAGACACGATCAGAGATTTGTATCCCACTGAAAGATTATACAAACTAGTGCTGTACAAACTAGAAAAGTATTGCCAAGTAAAGCTACTGTTATGAATCCCTTGGTCTTTTAAGGGCAATCATTCATCTCTCCTTTCACCAGAAATCTGCTTTCTCTGTCATTTCACAAGCACTCATAAATCATCACAACATCAATCAAAATCCCTACAGTATTAAATGCAAGGATAATAAAGTGAAGAGCATTTTAATGACACACACAATTATGCTGTACTGTAAAGTTCCTGAAGGGCTTCTTTCGAGTTTTTCATTTGCTGATTTTACTCCTGCAATCTGTTTGGGCTTTGGGTTTTTTTTGGCTGCTAAAGAGTCTGCTAGAAGAACATCATAACGTGGGAACTTCCTTTTTCTCTACAGGAACCTATTTAGCCTCACTTCCTCAGCACAAAGCAGTTCATGAAGGCACCTAACTCAAATGGACAAACCTCCAAAATTATGAGTTCCTGTCAGTTGCTGTTGGGTGTATGAAAAGGGACTAGGCATGTGTAATACCTACATCTGAAGACAGATTTTTTTTTAAAGTATTTTCTGTAATCTAGTTTTGTCTTCTTCCTTTTTTACCACCTCCTTTGGGGATTTTCTACCTACTTGTTTCTCTTCTTTAGTGCAGTATGTAAATGAAAGAGGTGTTAAAGCATTAAGGAGAGATTCAAGTTTTAAAACTACTTCATTTCAAAAACAGTAGATTATGTTTGCAGGGGGGAAAGATACCTGTCGACTTTAAATGAGCGTTTTCCACCATCACCTTTGGTTAAATCCTTACACTGAAGAGTTACTTGAATATAGAATAAGCAGGTACAATTATTTTGTAACAATAAGAAGTTGGAAAATTAGATTTAAGGGCTGCCTCCAGCAAAAAGATCTTCAAGTAGCACAATTTTCTGCAGAATTACAGCTGGAGCACAAGCTGCATTACTCAGAAAAACAGGTTCACTTTTTTAGTTCTTAAATAAAAAAATAATTATTTGTATTCTTCACCCGGACAGAGACTGTACCCTTCAAGCTTTTGTCCTCATCCTACGCCACACTCAAATGTGAGGAAAAGTGTGAATGCCCCTTGAACTTGGGACAATACGGTATTGAGAGCATAGAATGTTCTGCAAAAGCCTGCTGGTTTTGATCCTGCCTAATGCTTACATGACAAACTCACTTCATCTACAGAAACTCTCTTCTAATTATAAAGTCCCAGGAGTAAAAAGAAATTAACAAGCACATCAAGTGTCTTAAGACTGCTTGGCATCTCCAGATCCTTTTGGTTTTGTGGGATCTCAACAAAATGCATTGCACAAACTGCCTTTGTCAAATTGCGGCTTAAAAGTCAGACCCTGCTAAAACATTTCAGTTTGTGTCCCCAAATCTCTGCAGTCACCGGTGCACGTCAGGGGTACCGTACGTATTTCCTAGAGTGCAGCCAGACTGCCCAGACGCAGTGCAAGGTGTCATGATGTGTAAAGCAGAACCCACGTTATTGACGGGGGTTTACACAGCACAAACTTGAGTTTGCTGCTGTCGCTTGCAGCAGTCTTCTCTCTGACGAACGTATTCCATCATATTTTGCAGCTTGCAACACAGAGCGAACAAGCATAAAACAACCAACCCTCCTACCAAGACATACAGAGCCAGGGGTGCAAGAATTATTGGCAACAGACTAAGGTCAGCCTACATGTCATTCCTGGCTTTGGTATCTACATGCACTCGCTAAACTTAAATTCGAGACATTGTGCCAAAACTAGAGGAACTGCTAAATTATTCTACTGAAACAGTATAAGACTGTAATAAGGAATTGCCTTGATGGTTCTGGATGCCTTCAGGGCACTGCAGTGGCTGGAAAACGATGAGCCAACCTCAGCTTTTAACCAATTTCATATCATCTCCCTGCAGTAGTGAGTTTAAAACATATTTATCGTCCCAGCTATAACCAAGGAGGAAAACGTGCTGCTTCTTGTTACATAAACGCTGAAGCCTGTAAGTCACAGTAGAGTCTAGTCCAAACATACTCCTAATTAAAATGCTCTTATCATTATTACCATTAATAGGGATCAAATTTAGGTGGGGGGAAGGAGAAGGTGGCAGGGGGAGTGGGTGTGTTCTTGTCTGATGGCAGCATGGGGTTTCTGAAAAGACAGGAGAAAGCAGTAGCATCTTTGTAAGAAAAGAGGTCTGTGCCTCGCCTCATAAAACCTTAGGCTTCTAAAATACTAACTTTACTTGACAGTATATTTCTAGTTTGTACAGCTTTAAGCTTAACTGTCTGCCAGAAAATTATATAAATCTGATTGTCCCTGTCAAGAGTCAGATATGCTTTAGCTCTCAGACTGCTCAGAAACTATGTTACTTGTACTTTAGACACAGAAGTGGTGTACTGTCAGTACAACCAGCATCTCATTATGGAGCCTGAAACAGTTAATGCTGTTTTTGTGCCATGCTGCATACATTTGGGAACACAATGACAGCAGAAAAGGCAGTAATGGCCACCTCCAACACACAAGGGAGTGGACCACGAGTGGTCTGCCTGGAACCATAGAAGGCAGGGGTGGGAGATTGCTGAAAGGTCCAATTCAGCCTGTCATTGGGAACCCACAACAGCTCCATCTGCTTAAATGGGGAAAATTCCTCGAGAGGGATCAGCTGAACCAAAGCACATTCCCATGGTGGCCACGAGGCAAACCACGGCCTCTCCAACAATTAGACCTGGAGATGACATCCACACGTGGGCTAACCCCCACTTCTGCTCCTCAGCAGGTTCAGTTTGGAGGAACACTTGTATTTCCAAGTAAAGTCAAGGAGTGCTTGAGCATGTATATTCACCACAGTGGGAGGGTGTCTTCTCCCTTTTCACTATGTTCAGCACTGTGCTGGCAGGTGTCAGATACAGGAACAACTCAGTCAGTACCTGGTCCTTCATTTCTTCCCCCATCCTCTCCCCGTAAAAAAAGCAGGGCTTCAGGTTCACCTGTTTGGCCCAGGATGGTTCAGTTAACGGTTGTTCCTCTGCTTCTGAACTGAATGTTTATGTATCTTCTCCCAGAGGTTTGAAGGATTCCTGCGCTCTCCAGCAGGGAACAGTCCCCTTTATGTTTTAAAGAGAGAGTCGAGAGAGGGGAAAAAAGCAAGGCAAGATCTAGAGACTGAGGGGAATTTTCCATTTGTTTCATCAAGACAAACAACAATTGTTTCCATTCAGGTTCAAATGATATTTTTTTCCCCCAACACAATCTAGTTAGGCCCCGTTGCACATATGCATTTTGACAGTCTTTAATTAAAGAACCATATGTTACGTTTCTACAGGCTCTCAAAATATTAGCTTATGCAGGCCTCACAAATTGAAAAGTCTCAGTAGAAAGCTGATTGAGGGACCCAAGTAAGCAGAATGATCAGCTTTAACTGCAAGACTTTTTGACTGATGGATCTGTTTGGGGATTTTCTGTGGTTTGCCTTGTCAGAGGGACCATCACATATGAGAAGAGTCCTTTAAACAAATCAGTAAGTAATGAGAATTGGAACAGTAATAACCATCCTGTGAAAGTTTCTTCTTAGGGATAAAAATAACTTTCATTTTTATCACATGCTGTGTTTTTCTAGCATAGTTTTCCATCTTTGAGTAATGACTTGGGTATAAAATAAAACTGCTAATTTGCTACACTTGAATTTTCACTCTTGCAACTGCTGTGCTTTACGTTGTGTCTGCTGAAACCTGTATTTTGTATATGCCTTAGAAGTACTGCAAGATATTACTGTATTGCTTTGGAGAGCTTTAAAGTGCTCGAAAATGGTTGAGGTCCCCCAATGACAAGCAGTATCGCATGAGTTCTCCACATGCTGGCAGAGCAGCTGCTAAAACCAATTAGGTCATTATTCAATTTCTCAATTTTTTTCTCTAAGATGAGAGAAAAATAAAAGCTTAAAACTCTCCCGTATGATGCCAATAAGGCCAGTCTTTTTAGCATATAAACTCAGTGAAATTCTTAACGAAACAAGGCCTATCAACAAGACCTTTGCATTAAAACAAGGACCAATAACATCAAGATGGCATGTAGTTGGGAGAATGGCCCGGGCATTTTGTCTCAAGACTTCTCTACTCATCTTGAACAGGTTCTTGGACTCATCTTAGGCTCTAATTTAATTCTGTAATTCCTAGTGCATTCTACTCTAATGATGTTGAAATTTTGGTTGTTATCTGCATCTCATTTCCCCACCTTAATTTAGGTCTAAAAATAATAGTTTCAGAGCCATAACAGCTCAAATATTTCCCCATTAGGAAAAAGCTAATTCCTGAGCGCATTCCAGGGGCAATTAAGGTGGAAAACCAATTAAGGTTTCAGAAATCCCTGACAGTAGGAAAGGTTCAACCTAATATCCACAAGTACAAGAAAACAAAACATATTTTAGGATTAGGAAAATACGACCTCAGACTGTGGCCAAGAGATCACAAGAGCTGGGTTAATAATAGCCTTGCTGTGTGAAACACGTTTCCACAGCAGCTGTCACGTAGGTCCCGCAAAGCAAACTGTCGGCTCAATGTTGAATTACTCCATGCTACATGGACAGTTGAAGAAATTTCATTTAGCTAAAGATCTGCTACCTTTCCAAGAGATCCTATGCTTTTGCAATGCCATCTAAGACAAGTTCCCTGCTTCAAAGGGTCTTGCTAATGGCAAAAGTTTTTGGTTTTCAGTGCCATGATCATCACTAGCTAAGGTTCACCATGTGCAAACTACCCAGGGTTATGCCAGTTCCTCCCACGCTTTCTTACTCACATGCTCCGTCTCCCCATGTAAATCCTAGTAGAATGAAGAAAAGGAGTACCTGGGAAGAAGAGTGTAACAGAAATGAGTGTCTTATGTCAGAAATGCAAGCCATGTTCTAGTAAGAATCTGCATGGTCTAAGACATGGGGAGAAGAAATATGAGGTTTGATGTCCTTGGGCATCTCACGTAAAAGGAACAATTTTTTTGCTGAGTTTTCAGACACCTATACACAGAGTAATTGAGCTTCAGCCTTGTGTAAACTTCCTCGCTAGTCATCTTAAAGTAAGTTTGAAGGCTGGATCCAGTTAAACTCCCTTTCCTTGAACCTCACAGTCAGCCAGAACTTAGAAGGTAAGCTGAGATGACTGTGTGAACGGGTTTTCTTGCAAGAGTATTGGCATTTCCCATTAGCAGCCAGGCTAGGAAACCGGTGAAATATGCCCCACTCACAGCACTTTTGCCCTTCTTCAGTAGGTCCAAGCCAGCCCCTGGAAGTACAGATGCAAATATCAAGAAATCAAAACCAGAAGGAAGAGGGCAGTTTTAGATTACAGATAGAAGTGGTGGAACTGTTATAAAGCACAGGTTACAGGGGCATGTAACTCTTCATAATGAACACCTGACACTTCACAAATACACAGAGAGGAAATGCATCCCAACTCAAATTGCTCAGCAGTTCAGAAAAAAAAGAAAGTGTGTGTGGGAAGAGAAGAATACATGCAAGAAGGGTTGTTTGTCCTGGGAGTTTTTTTTGTTGGTTGTTTTTTTTAACAATCAACAAAACCCCCCACAGCCCCCTAAATCCCTGCTGTTGGTGTCAGTACTTGCTGGTGGTTGTCTCTGACCAGAGCCTGGCCTGAGCCTGCCAGTACTTTCCCTGTGTGTCACGCTGTCACAATTTTTACGTTGCTGATGCTATGGACTGCCCTTATTGGGTCCGAGACCACTAAAAGCCCCTCCAGAACTATGCAGTTATCATCTAAAAATAATCATTACCAGCGCGCACCCGTGCATTGAGCCATGTCATAGCACATTTCAGAGAAGAGAGATGCCATCTGTGAAACTAAGTCAGTTTATGCCAGCTGAACCTCCAATACAACTGTGATTCCATCCCAAAGCATCACTTGTGACACCCTATACTGTAGGATTTCCTCTGCAGCACTTGTTTAAAAAAAGAAGAAAAAAGCTCATATCCTAGTTGATAGCATATAGCAAATTAGTTGTGCTTTTAATATTCTTGTTATACATTTTCCATTTCAGGAATCTTTGCTCCTGGCACAGTTGCGCACAGATTTAAAACATTAAAAAGCATGCCCTATCCTAGTCTTGCTCTCAGCTAAGCTGCAGTTTTCCATACCTATCTGTCTCAGTATCACGTTCAGCAGGGAGGCACCTTCATGCTCTCNCTTCTTGTTATACATTTTCTATTTCAGGAATCTTTGCTCCTGGCACAGTTGTGCACAGATTTAAAACATTAAAAAGCATGCCCTATCCTAGTCTTGCTCTCAGCTAAGCTGCAGTTTTCCATACCTATCTGTCTCAGTATCACGTTCAGCAGGGAGGCACCTTCATGCTCTCCTCATGTGAATAAAGATATTTGAACATCTCTTGGATATGCATGGGTGACCAAGAAGCGCAGATCGTGTTGTCACTTCTTGCTCAAGTCAAGTTCCATAGAAATGACCTGAATAAAGATACCAGCCTGCTTGGTAAGGATAATAAAGTTGATGAATAATGATACATCTTCTGTGATCGCAATTTCATTCACTGAACAGATTTGACAGTACAGTGAGGTTATTATGCATTATTTTTAGTACTAGAAATCAATGGCACTATTGTCCTTTTCAGTTCAATTTGATTTAGATGAAGCTCGGTGTGCAGAGAGAATAATGAGGAGCACTGCCTCACATTAAATGGAAACAGAAATCATGTTCTTAGCAGGGTGTGTTTTATGATAAGGCAATTGTTCTGTGAACAGCTTCTTATTTCAATATTTTGGATGTTTAAATAAAGTGTATGCTAGAGACAGATGGAAGCATTTTAGGAAATACATTTTCCCAGCAGAAAAATGACAAGTTCTTTTGTGAGGAGAACTGCTGTCAACATGATTCTCAAGGGCCTGCTGTAGAGTGGATGGACACTGAAATCGTGAGGGAGGAAAATCCCGCTGAAGAATAATCATGAGACTGGGGCAAGTGCCAAAGCCTGAGTTCGAGTTCCTTGTTCTAACAAGGGCTTGGGCCTGGAGCTTCCATCACCGAAATAGGTCCCCCAGTCTATTCTAATGCCTTTTATTCTTGGTGAAAAACTTTGTAAAGCTCTCATTTGATGTTACTGCAGAATGGATTTTTTCATATATAGCTTTAGATGTCAAACATTTTTGCAAGACAGAAAAACTACTTTCTCCTAATCAAGGGAAGCAGCAGGACAAACGTTCCTTATAGAGCTCTGTCAGACAACTTCAGTTTTCATCTGTTGATGCAAGCAACTAAAAAGCTCACAGTTCCGCCCTTCACAAAAATAAATGTAAGTTAGCTTCTCTTCTCTTCTGAACAAAATAGATGCATCCACTTTTTACTGTAACTCTGGAAGACAAATTGCCTGCTCACACCCTGCTTTTCCCAAGTGCTAGAAGGTCCACCTGCCTTCTACTCAGGCTTTGCCCCTGTCACCTTTTGAAACTGCACCCGTGCTGCACAGAAATTTGCTCTACGTGAAAAATAAATAAATAAAAACAAGGGACCTCCTGGTGATGATTACACCAATACGGCTCCTATTTTGTTAAATGTATTTATTAAATTAATTAAATCACAACAATAAAATCCTCCTGTTGTGCATTCCTTTAGAGCTGCAACCTATTTCCCAGCTTCTCCACCCGAGTGTACAAAGACCCAAGGGAACCTACCTGACACCTAAGGGACGTGTGGAAGGGTGACAGCACAGGCAGTACTTCTGGTAGAAGCTAGCTAGGTGTGCACACCCTTCTGTGAGATACCACATGACTAAAACAGGGTGTCTCAGCAATATCCATTGACCTGCTTTGTCCAGGCAACCCAGTGGTCCATTCAAGCAGCAGGAGGTGGCTCTAGGCCATGAGCTCTGCCACAGAGAGCATGTGGGGATCTCCATAGACTTTGTAAGGGCTGGAAAAGGAATAAAAGCTGTGGCCAGCGGCAGAGTTACAGCTAGGCATTTAGGTCTTACTTGGAAGCCGTTCATTGTGAGCTGCAGCACTCCTTCAATCTGTCTTAAAGATGCGGACAATAAAGACCCCGTGTGCCGGCAGATGGCACTCTGTTAATGACCTACACACGCTGAAGAGCCACGCGTGATTTCCGCAGTAAATATAGAGCCTGCAGCTCTTTCTGCCTGCTCTGTGGAAGAGGCAGCAGTGTTTACAGAAGGTGCCCAGCTCCATCCCTAGACCCTTTACTACATACACGAGTATAGCTGAGCTCCTCTCTGTACTGATCTAAGCTGTGCTGGTTGATGCACATCCTGCCTGTCTGCAACCCACTCCTAGGCACGCATGGGAGGCTTAATGCCCTGCTTACTAGCCACCCACCCCCTCATGTTTTCATCTGCAGCACATGACTGATGCAGGACCATTCTGCCTTGGAGACAAACAGAAGGTTGGGTAGGTTGGACTTGAGGAAGCAGTTGTACAATTACTATTCTAGGGAGAAGGTGGCAACTTGTAGAATATCCCTCTCCTAGACACGAAACACATCTGAAGAAACTTGCTCCAAACAGCAGAGCAGCACACCGTAAGTTTTGAATTACATGCTGTCATCAGCCAACTCCAGTACACCCTGAAGACCTCCAGCTCTCTTTAGCAGGAACCCAGGCCCTACGCACTACTGGTGCAACAGCCTCGCAAGGCGCTTTCTCACTCTACCAATGCACAAGCACAAATTGCAAGAAGCTTTCAGTTCTGTCGCACAGAATCATACCAAAACACGTAAGTAGTGCTTCTGAAAACATGACACAAAGCCCAAGTTCTTCCATAAAAGAAAAAAAAAAATCAGTTTTGCAGCAGTCATTCTCTTCAACGCAATCAGTCAGTTCTGCTAAAGCTGTTCCTAGACATTCAGCACACCACTGAAAGGTAACTTCATAGCAATTTTAAATCACAGAGACACTGTATCTGCAACGTTATTATAACCTGCTCTAGGCTAACCTGCTTTAGCAGGGGGGTTGGACTAGATGATCTCTAGAGGTCCCTTCCAACCCCTACCATTCTATGATTCTATGATTCTATGATATTCTTGCTGGCATCATCCTAACTGAGACCACTTCTTCCCTCTCAAGAGACAGCCTTGACTATGGGCACCACTGGATGCCTTCAAACAAAAGGGATTTCCTCTGAAAGCAGCACTCTTGTGGCACTAAGTAGCAGACGTCTTGTTGCTTACATCACGTTTCTCCTTTTGGTTAGAAAGTAGTAAATGATCCTCCTTCACTTTGATCCCACTTTGTTAAACTATCATGCTTTAAATGACTTTTGTGTTAAGTATGTAGGACAGAAGGAAAAAAAAAAAACAGGAAAAAGAAGAATGAAAAAAGGCTCTTGGAAAATAGGGCACAATGAGTGCCTCCACTAGAATGATTATAAACTAGACACTCAGAAACAAGAGAGGGTGACAGTTTCCACACACGGGTGCTTTTTTGTTTATCCCAGTAAACAGCCTCACGTTGATGTCCTGTCCAAACTGAGGTGTCCCATAGTAGGCTGAAAGCCACATTTCATCAATTATGACACTTAAAATCACCTCTGAGGAGTATTACCCACCAAATACAACTCAGGGCAGACACAGCTGAAATCCCAGGTCTACTGTAAAAAGATGAGACAATGTATTGATCTCTCAGTTTGGGAACACCAGCCTCCAACCAGAAAGCTCATTTTTCCCCATCATAGCCTGAAAACACATCCTTCTGATAGCTATAAAGCTTGCAAGTAATGAGGCTTCAGGCTGCATTACCAATCAAAATCCATTAAATGGTCTACTTAATATAGCAGAAAAAAAAGCATAAGCATTCAAGTGAAGTTTAACAAAAATCTAACCCACTCGGAGATACTCAAATTCTGCTAAGATTTTAATAGACCTTGAGCTTATTCATTCCAAGTTGGTGAAAAGCTACAAACAATGGTGTTTGGAGTAGGAATGAAAAACTTTTTCCATTAGACAGCAGGTGCCTATTCAAATTTTCCACTCCTGTGAATATAAGATTTATGGTTGGAGTGACAGATTCAAAATCTGGCCTGGAGAGTGACTGCTGTATACAAATTCCACTCTGGTTATTTAACTTCAAATTCTACTTACTGGCAAAGGCTCTCCCCCCTCCCTCAATCTGCCTTCTGTGCATGTGTAAAATGCCCTCTAACAAGCACAGATTAGGTCACAAGCTGAGCATGTCAACAGCAAAATGCTATTGTGAAAAGCCAAATTTCTAAGACACAGCAAAAGGAGGCAAGTTCTTCCTTGCTCCACACTAGTTTTAGCATTGTGTCTACTTTTAGGTGCCCTACTGCAAGAAAACTACTCACCAATATAAAGGAATCCAAAATAAGTTATGAAAATCAGGAAGTGTGGAAAACTTGCATAGAAAATATGCACAACACACCACTGTCAGTGATAAAATCTCCACAGGTATTTTAGTATAAAGCCTGAAAGTTATTTTAGCACACGCATTTTCCCATAAGCATGAGCATAAAATTGATCATCCAAAAATTCAGACGATGTTTTTACATATAAATATGAGCTCATTACAGAAGAATATTTAAAACCTCTGCAGCTGCCCATAAGCGTATAAATGCTTGAGCCTGGTTTACAGGAAAAGACAAGTGTTAATGGAACACCACTATAAATCCTTGCATTGGACCACACTGCTGTTGAAAATACGAAGAGCTAACTGCTTCTAGTGTTCAAACTAGAACTTCGGTTTCAGTATCCATTTCTGGATAAGCTACTACTTTCTCCTCCGTAACTGTGTTACCCTATCTTTGAGATATACGTTGGGGCAGGGAGTTTGCAAACACAAGGGAGCACAAAACTCAGGTATTTTTTGGCAACTGGTTTTGCAGTGGTCCAAGCTGAAACACTGTACACGCAATCACTACAGAAGTGGTTGGTCAAACCTTAAATTCTGGAGCAGTTTCCACTGTGTTTTCTCCAAGAGTCGCTTTTCACCTCTTACTTGCTATTGATTTTGAGTGACCTGAGTGTTCATTTGTGAAAGAGCAATGATGACTCTCATCCCACATCCGTTTGAAATGGCTAATATTGGCAGGCTCATACAACTGTAAAGCAGATACATGGCTGTGCACTAGTATTTGTGGGTTTGTGCATTCAACTAAGTGGCTTTTCATGGCTCCATAAGACCCCCCTTGAAAATGTTTTGGGGCTGTTTTTCCCGCTGTAGAAATAGCCATTCTAGATATAACTGAGATATCTTACCAAAAAGAAGAGTAACTCGCATTGGACTAGATGATCTCCAGATGTCCCTTCCAACCCCTACCATTCTGTGATTCTGTGTAGACTCTGTGCAGTGTCGGAGTGATTAACAGCATACATGGGGGAAGCAGACAGCTGTCTACTGCAAAAATGCACCTTGTTGGTCAAGCTGGCTGCATCCAATTTTGGGGATCCCCTTAGGCACCCCTAAGGCATAACGTACCTTTATCCTCTCAATAGTGTAATCTTCTGCCTCCCACTGCCAACCAATATCCTCTTTCCCCTCCTTCTCCACATTTTCCCAGCAGCACAAAGCTGAGAGGGGCTATCCTGCCACCCACAGCTGACCTGTGGCAGCAGCAGTGCAGTTTTAGTCAAGTAGCTTCAGACAGGAGAAGGAATTTGGGGGTCCAGGCAATGTCAGCCACAAATCCTCCTCTGGGACTCTGCCCATAATGGAAGCAACGTACAGGTGAGATATGACCTGTAAAACGCTTGTATAAACATAATGAACTAGGCTTTGATTCCTGAAGCCTTGTAAATTATTCACTGAAATGGTCCTAGCCCTTGCCTCCACTGGCTCTAGGACAGGTCCCTAAATACATACAAGTCACCCCATGTGGGCAGTTCTGCAGGTGTTCGTTTACTAAATCTCTTTAAGAAGTGGCTTATTTTCCTTGTCCCACTACACAGTTTCTGGCACAGAGGGTCTTTATCTCTTAGTAGGTCAGGACAAGAGACTTCGGTATTAAGTTGGTCTCAGAAACCACTGACTTGTAATCCTCTTTACTGAAGGTTATTTGTACCCACTGAATGAAACGTCCATGCTCCAAAATTTGACAGATGAAACCTGTTCCGTTGACTTTATAAAATGAATTTTCTTGATGATGAGCAAGCAAAGAGGCTCTTAAATTAGCATATCACTGAGGTAATATACTACAATTTTACCACGGCAATTCAAGAAGGAACAATGTGATGACAACATTAAGGTCATGATTCAGATCGAATTAATAAATGAGGAGGTTCAAGTGACGAGATCATCAACAAATCAGGATGTAATGTCAAACAACACACTTTACAGTAAAAGAAACTCTTGTTCAAATCTTCCTTTGGAAGAGGGCATGAACAAAAATTTCTTTCTAGTTTGAGGCCTCAGCCCACTTCCAGCAGTAAGCGCACTGACCTGATTGAGGAAAAGCACAGCTGGGTGCTTATGTCCTACAACATGACTTGAATGTTCGTTCTGGTCTAATGTCCTTGCCAAGCAGCTTTAAGCGAGCATCACAATATCTTGAGAGTGTACTAGAGAGGCATTTCTTCCTCTTCTCACTCCCTGACCTGATTCCACCTGGCCTTTGTAGGTGAAAAGGGGGAGTGCTGGAGTGCTGTATGCTTGTGAATGGATCCTTTTATAGTTCTGGTAAAGCCAATAGAAATGCCTTGTCCAGTCAGAATTCTACTGAATTCAACTAGGCAATTGTAAAGGACATCAGTGATGAAAGAATGACCGTACTCAACCTTCTTATACTATAATTAAATAAAAAGAGTTTCTCTCTCCCTTAACAACTGATTTGTTGTCCAGCCCTGACAGCTGGCCTGCCAGACATATGTCCTCACATATGACTACATTATGCTTTGGGTAATATCTAGGAGGAGCTCTCTTAAATACATCCCTCTTGCTGTGAGTACTGTCGCCATCTTGCTCAATCTCTCCTCTCTTCTTCCCTGAGGGTTCAAGATAGCTTTAGGGATACAGATTGCATTCATTTTATCCCCTTCTACTTCACAAGATAGTCTGTCCATTCTTTCTAATTAAAATGGTTCCTTTTCTTGAGTAAAGGAAACAAATTATTAAGCTGGTCTCCTTCTATAGTTGACTAGCAATATAGCAACAATTCAACCCATCTGAATAAAAATATAATTTCCTTTATTTACATAAATCATCGGCCTATTCCACTATTAAACATCTCCTACCCTGGACATTATTCATATATCGTAGATTTTCTGCCAAGTATGTTTGTTGATGCACAGACTGACACAAAATATACATAGCCATATCAGACCTCACCAAGACACAATCCCTCTATAATGAACGATGCTAAAGAGACTTATGTCAGCCACTTTCTCCTAAGCACTCTGCAACACAAGCTGACTCCTCCAACCACATAGCCTCCTCTGACCTGTAACTCTGTTCAGCTTAAGGTGCTGTGCAATTACCTGCAACTTGCTTTATCATTTCTTCCTTTAGTTTCACTGTTATTCTAAGTCACTTAGCATACTACTTTTCTTCTTTCACACCGCAACAAAGAACCTTAAATCATATACAGAAGGAGTTTTGGGTAGCACTGCTTTTTAACTCAGTGAAGTCTACCACTAATTAGGTCGCAGGTCACCATTTGGGCAAGTGAGCCAATGCAAGGTGCAGGTCCCAGAAGCACACAACTTACTCAGGCATTGCTTTGTCCTGTCAGCACCTCTGTAGCAGTGGGGCTCTGAGGATCCTGTCACCCCGAATGTGACAACAAATTGATAAACTGTTGCCGCGCAGAAAGTTGTAGGTTCAGATAGCACAGGAAGATGAGCCCACAGGATGTGCAAAGAGCATAGCTAGCAGCCAGCTACCGAATCACCTAGAAGGCACAGGCAGTGGTGGTTTGGACCATCATGACATTCCCCACTGTGAACTTTCACACTGGGACAGGTCTTTGGTTTATAATTTCCTTTAAGTTTTCCAAACAAATAATATCGTGGCTTACGGGTTACGACAGAAGTAAAAGCAAAACCTTACTGGAGATGAAAGCTTTGATTTATTCATTTTACTCTTTGCTTACCTGTGCAGCACTGACATGATTTTCACTGCATTACTTTCTTTCATG
Source organism: Steatornis caripensis (assembly GCA_013398225.1). Lineage (NCBI taxonomy): Eukaryota > Metazoa > Chordata > Aves > Caprimulgiformes > Steatornithidae > Steatornis > Steatornis caripensis. The sequence goes on from VZSC01001499.1 coordinate 177,316, forward strand.
TAAAAGGTAACAAGAAGCCTTGAGACCATTGCTCAGCTCTGCAGCACTGGTACTGCCGCACCACTGCTGCGCACAAGGGTATGCATTGCTCCTTGGAACAATTCAAGCTACCAAGTCAGTACACCCATGAAGCCTCACTGAAAATGGAAGGTATGAACTTTTGCAGCTATTTTCTTGCAGTAAGAAAGAGGAAGCCTAGGAGAGCGTGTTGGTCTGCCTCGTCATTCTGATCCCCTCCTTATAACGTATGATCAATAAATGAGGTACAAAGCTGTTTGAAAATAGCTTAGAGAAGAAACAACAGATTGAGTAAGACCAGCGTGCCCTCAAGCCCATCATCTTGTGTCTGATAATGACTAGTCACAAGATGCTCAGAGGGAAGTGAAGGAATACTACCACAGACAGGTATAGCTAAATTTTTCTTCGGTTAAAAATCCTCCTTCTTACCCCAAATAATTTGTTTAACCTTGAAGCACATGGTTTCAAGTAAGCCTTCCATGATTAATTCTGCACTGCCAATAAACTTTTCATTTTTATAACTGTAAAATTCTGCCACTTTTCTAGCATTTTTTTGCTGGTCTGCAACATCTTAAGCTTTGGTGCAGATCAGAATGCACTCCTTATTCTTAAACTAACTCACACATCACTTTGGTAACCCTCTGCATTCACAATGGAAACCACTATCTCAGACTACTTATATTAAGTCACTTTTTGAATAGCCTGCTGCTTCGTGAATGCACTATCACCCAGAGAACTGCCAGCTCACATATATTGTCTATGACACAGACATTGCTGTCTGCTACAAATATGCTACAAATTATCAACATTCCTGACTTCTGGATGGAAGATGAGGAATTAATCTGATGAATGTCAAGTTTCATTCACATCATGATGCTCTTGGTGGCATGATCCATCTTAAAAGATTAAACAGAGGTATCCTACGAATCAGATTCATTTTAGTCAGGGACCACAATGCAAATTCTTTCACTGAATAATTTTACTACAGTAGCCTTCTATGATTAGATCTACATGTTCTGGTCATGGTTGCATGTCATGTTTCTGATCAGTTCACAACCAGCTATGGCTGTGCAGTTACCAGACAAAGCAAATGCTATACACCTCCCGTTGACTACAGAAATAACTGTGCATTTCAGCAAATCAAACACAAAGCTACAGATATTAACCCTGCAAGTCTCCAGCAGAAATATTTTTTAATCTAAGGTGGGACAGGCTCATAAATAATTTACAGGGAGTTATGACTTTATATTACTCAAGCAATATATCTGAGAGGAAGGACTAGACTCAGTGGTGTGGGCTATTCCCCTCTGAGATCCATAATAAATTTCTTGTATTATAATCTGTTGTGAAAAATATTCTGGTTGTCACACTCCATACACTGAAGACATTCTAAGTGTCCTGGTACTGAGTCCCCATTGGATGATAACACTGTCCAAATTTCTCATCATTTCACACTTTCACTCTATAGCTGCCTGCTTGTTACAGCTCACTGCTATAAAAATGATTTTTAATGGAAAAGATCTGACAGAAACTTTATGCTTCCTTGACAAAATTTTTATTGGGCTGAATACTGGAGTATTACTGACGTAGCTTTGGACAGGCAGCTATGAACCGAGGAATTGCTTTGGGAGGAGGGTGGAGAAAAAGCTTTTATTACTATCCTTGTATCTCTGAAATGAAACGCCCTTAAAGCAGAGAAAGGATCTTGGATGCCGCTATCAGAGAGTGGTATGATCCCCTGGGGCTTATCAACACACTCACACTATCAGGAAGAAGAAAAGTCACTTATTTTTTCTCCAAAAATTTAACAAGCACCCAAATCTCATGCCCTTTTATCACCATAATACATAAATGCCTCCCAGTCTCGTAGTCATCCTCAGCTGACGTCTGCAAAATGCGAATTGGGCAGACACTAAAGTCTCCTGAACACACGAGCCCATTCCCTGCTCTCCCACTACTGAATGTGGGATTTTGGTCCACCGCACCTTCTTGCCATCAGCAACTTGGGGTATGAATGCAGGGCTATATCCCATACTGTCACTATGCAAACTGAAGACAAACGTGAAGCCAAGCGGCACAAAAAGCCTTTATTTCTGACAGCCATGGTCACATCCTCATCTTTGCCCTCACTCCCCACAGCAGTATGCCCTTGCACACTCCTTTGAGCTGGCAGAGCTGTTTCAGAGCATTAAATAAGAGAAAAGACAAAAGGAGGTAAAAAACCCTCACAAGTAATTTTTTGCAGCAGTAGGATTGTGGCAGCCGTTGGTTAACTTGGCTAAGCTGCTGTGAAACTAGGAGCTGAACTGTGCTCCAAGGAGAGTACAGAGGCAATTACTGGGAGCTAAGCTGCCTGGCCATGCCAAGTTAGATGCCTCTGCGTGCTTTCGGCAGCAGTCAGATCATTCAGGAAGGACCTGTATACAGCAGTCCATGAGCTTGGCCACACAGTACAATCAAAGATGGGTTCATCTGTTTCCCATCACCACCACATTTAGGGCAATTGCCCAGGGGCTTTCTCCTCTCCAAAACCCACTTTTCCAAACCTTTTGCTCAGGGCAGGTATCTAGGCCCACCCTTCCTGCCCACTGCTGAGGAAAGAGTCATAATTGTCCAGCCTCTGAACAATGCTGTGTTGCACCCTCCCAAGACCTGCTCTATTAACTGTGCCTTACCATTTCTACCATGTTAGTAATCAACAGCACCTCAAAGAAGGCAAGTTTTATTCATTAAAAACTTGGTAACAAACTTAAAGTAGCAAACCTTAGGGAGCTAAGCATTAGTAATCAAAGCCTGGCCTTCAGAAGTTCTGACTAACTCCTGCTGACTTCTGAGAAGAAGAACATTTATTTAGTTTCGCCAGAAAAATGTTAATGCTGAAGTTTAATGTTCAGATGCATCCTAAAGATGTTAGGTCTGGATTTACAGAAGTATTTAAGAGCTTAAAGATGCAGATAGAGACTGTAGCAGAATTTTGTAAAATGCTTAAGTACCTAATATTATGAAAATCCTCTGAAAATCTGACTGGCTAGATATCTGTATCTTGAAGTGCTTAATGCTGAATTGACCAAAGTTCAGAGTCCCCCAACTATCTCTTACAAATACTGCTGAAAGTGTGGCCTTAAGGAGCCAATGGTTTTTAAAAAGACTTAGAGAGTTTGGCTTAGACCCCGAGAAGGATTTACATGCCTATAAGACATGTAAATACTTTCCTGTCTTAAATCTGGCCCTTGGTGTACACATCACTCTCTCCCTGCTTTTTAATGGCGGTGCTTTTCTGCAGGTAATATTGTGTGGTATGAAAATTCCAATGCTACTTTGCTGGCATCTGCAAGCTGAAAAAAAAGATAAACACATAGAAGAGCGTTTTGATAAAGCCAGATCAACAGTAATGGAAATTATGTGCTTAATCAAAAGTACTGCATAAGGCAGCATACTGTATAGAGGCCTCTTACTGTTCCCTAAGTATATGTTGACCTAGTAGAAATCAGCATCTATTGAAATAAAGGTTAATTAAAATTTATAAGCAGAATTTACAACTGTGAGCTGTCCCTTAAGGGGCTCCTCAGTCGTATGGAAAGTATCATTTACTAGGAGAAATACTTCAGAAACTTCAGCTAAGAAATAAACTGCATGCAGTTCCATCCCTTAATTCAGAATACGACCTTTTGGTCTAAAGACTTCTAATGTATCTCCTAAGACTTGCAAAGACTCACACTTCTTGCCCTCAACTTGATTGACACAGCTTTGCAAGACGTAGATAACAGATGGTCATTTGATTCACTCTATGCAGTTCAAACGGCAAGAGGACAGTCATTTATCTAAAAAGATTACTTGACGAATCCTAACACAGCTTCCCCCAAACTTACTAAAAGCATTATAACCCTCTTGCCTTATGAGTAATGGCGCAAGCTTGTTTACCTCACTTGCTTGCCATACTGTGGATAATAGCAATGTAACATAGTTGGCAGTTATTAAAGGCACTTCTCTATCGGTATTCAAGCTTTCTGATTCAGTACCCACCATAGATGTGGGTATGTTACTGTATTAAAGAAGATTAAAAAGGGAAATTGTCAGCTGTGCACTGCCCACTGAAAGAGCTAGGCACTGAATATTTAAGGCTGGCCCTTACTTCTCGTAGTAGCACTAACAGCTATGACAACAATACACCATTTGCACCATCTAGGATAAAGAACTTCTCACTGGAAAGGCAATGGTAAACCGGAAGAGACGTAACAGCATCTGATCATATCTGAAAGGCCTTTGCTCTGCGCTAGTCTTGTTACAGGTACTCACTGGATGTCAAGCCTCTTTGCTGTGAGCTAGTGGTGTGAGGTTTTACAGACACAAACATACCAGTTAGGCAGCGTCCAGTCGGACACCTGTCACCAGGAGCCTAAAGTGGTGAAAGCCCGAGGCCCAGATTTACTGTCCTGACAGGCTGTGTCACAACAGTTGCTTTCTGCTGCCAACATTTCTGTGTCACTGGCAGGCCCGTCTGGAAAACAAAAACTGTATTTCATCACAAACATTGAAGCTCTGACGTTTGGTTCTGTTCCACAAACAGAAGGATATCAAGAACTTTCATGGAAAAATCATGAAGCGATATGCAAGCTGAACACACAGCCAAAAGCAATTACCTGGGATATGAGAGACAAAGAAGAAAAATGCACAGGACTACAAATACAGCTGAATGCCCACAAGCTATTGAATCAGTCTTTTTCTCCCCATCAGTGTTTAAGTACCCATTGTGTCCATGTAGAAGAAACCTAACAAGAGAGACTGAAATAAATTTCAAAAAAAATTCAGGTCCCTGTTTCCAATTACATTAAGCAGATCTTTATGTCTGGCAACCACGGGCAGGAATGCTAAATATTATCTGTGCAGAAAGGCCTGCTTTCTCTTATTATCTCTACTCAGAAATATCATCTTGAGTCTGAAGTAAACCTGGTTTTGAAAAAATTCTGATGCAGAGCCTCATCAACTCCTTGGATTTGAGAGAAGATTTTCTCCTCTTCTCAACGCTAACTGGAAACATCAAGAAATGTCACTGGATAGACTGAAAGGTGGTCAGGAAGAGAAACTAAGGCTAGCAAAAATCTCAGCAGCAATATAAGAAGCAAGAGAACAGCAATTCAAGGGAATTTATGTTTTCATTTATTATCGTAGTACCTTTCTCAGAGGGAGATTGAAAATAAATGACACGCTCAAGTGAAATATTGAATGCATCAGGTTTTTGTGCCGTGAATATAAAATCATGCCTGCTTTAAAGTCTCTGTGAGAATGAAAGCTTTAGATGAAATTCTGTGTTTTCATTTTCACATGAAAAGCCTGCTGCAATAGCAACAGGATGTACACATCGGAGATCAGAGAAGACAGTTCTAGGACGATTTACTTTAAATCACTTGTCCCACTCCTCACCGATAAGCCTACAGCCAGTCTAGTGGTTGAGAAGTTAACACCATTAGAGAGTTCTGCACCAATAGATTTAAGCTACAAAGCATCAAGTTGCAGAATCCATGTCTTAATTCACAGATGGATCAAAAACTGCTTAAAAGCATGGAAGGAACTATATAGATTTAGACCAAGCATTCTACCCAGGATCACATCTCTGACAACAGCCAGTACTGATGTTTAGGAATGCAGACAAGAGCACTGACTGTGTTAAGAGATATATTTCTCCTAATAACGGCCATGCACAGTTTAAAAAACTCCTCAGCAGGACATTACATAGGAACCATGAGGTTTACCAGCCAGAGATTGACAACAAAAGTCTCTAACGCTAACTCCATAACATTCTGAAGTACCAAGATACGTACACAGCTTAATTGTAAATGACACAGAGAAAGCCTTCCTTTATTTGCTTTAACTTGATGCCCACTTACTGAAGGGTTAAAGGGCTGACTGGTATGGAGAGGTGACCTTTGCAGACCTCTAACTATCAGTGTCTCCTTTGTGACTGAGGAAGGAGCTTGAGCCGGCAGGGCATAGTGTGAAGGGGAAAAAGGTCTCACACTGACTCCCACTGCTCTACAGCTTCTGTGTGTTGTGGCCCACACCACAGAAAGTGTGGTTTCCGTCCTCCTCTACTGGTTGGCTAACCTTAGTCGCTTGTGACTGTTTCTGCTTCAGAATAAGAACCTTTGCCCTTTCATGGCTCTCAAATGCCCTGAAATTCCTCAGTTCAAATCCTGCTGTTGACCTAAGCGAAGTGAGTTACAAAAGCTGTCTTAAAACACGCTGAATTTGATGTCCCTCCAAGCCCTCTGTAAAAAGCTATTTGCTGGGCAAGTTGATATGTTTCCAGAAATAATGGCAATTAATGCAATGACAATTTGTGTGTGTGTAGCTGAGTCACTGACTGACCAACTTCATTTGCTGCTGTAGAACAACGCCTTTCTAGAGTTAGAGTGTATTATGCTGTTTGAAGGTCATCATGCCATGAACTCCTGGGTTGGCATTGTACTGTGATACGAAAGGGAGCAGCACAGAAACAACAATCATCACAGGCTTACAAATTCTGTCTGTAACACTCCCAGAAGAAATTAGCCCTTACTGAGCTCTGGGCTGCTGTGAAGTGACAGATACTGAGACACCAAAAGACACTGTTTCAGGGATCTGTGCCCTTCTGTCACAAATTGCTATGTGTGAAAACCACAGGAAAGTGTAACAATCCCTGAAGCACCAACCGTTAGCAAACAAGGAGTATAGACTTCTTGTCTTATGCCCAATAACCCTGGCAATCATGATTACAGGAGTGCACGTCCAAGAGACACTGTGCTCCTTCAATCCCTGCTATTTTCAGAGGAAGTCTTGTCCCAGTACATATGAAGTCCCACAAAGCTTTGAACTTAAACTTTCCAGGAAGCTTTAAAACAATTCCTCTCTCTAACCCTCCTCCACCCCCAAAGAAAAAAGCTTCATAAAAGTTCCTTTTTTTAATACACATTCCTATTGTTTAAACACATTTTGGTTTAACACACACACACAGTCTCACTGAGGGGTCTAAATAGTTGCAGAGGGAGCTAGGCAGAGAAGCAAGTTGGGGAGGTGAGTTTGCAACAGGCTGGAAACATTCTCGCACTTCCTCTGAGGTATACAGATTTTACTGACTTCGAAATAAAATGTAGGTACTCTACCCTGATGCATAGACAGCTGTGACCTCTGTCAGGAGGTAGAAATACAGGCTGTGGGCAAAACAAAGAAAACTTACCTATCCTCAGGGCTGGAGAGAGAACTGCTATTCAGAACCACTTTGTTAATAAACCCAGAACACCCAGGAAGAGTCAATGGTCTTTTTATTCCTGCTCAAAATGTGAGTTGTGCTTCACAGGAAGAACAAGCAGAAAAGAGAGGGTGACAGCATAGATAACTCTCACCTTCCCTACACCACAGCGAAAGCTTGCTTTCCTGGATTTTCATTTAAGAAGGCACCCACAGGGACCGACTGGGCTTACTGCCTCTTTGTGACCCTAAGACGCTGTGGCTGATTTAACAAAATGAAAGAGAAAATGGTATGTCTGTGTGGAACAGATCAGCAGCAGAGCTGAAAGCCCATGCCACTGCCTCCCAGTCCTCTCCTTGCAACAAACCACTGGCACCTTCACTGGCTTTTCTTCCTTCTTCATGTTCTTGCAGGGAGCAAGCTGTAAAGTCCTCGCACTGTTTCACATTCATCTGTATTTATACATCTTCGCAAGTGACATCTATTTGTGTAACTAACCACAATGCTTTGCACTGACAAGGTATTTCTGAAGTTTTTTCTATGATGAATCAAAATCAACCCTTGTACTCCTATCAGGTAACACTGATTGGAAAGTAAAACCAGTACTTTGATATAAGTTGATATGTTTATGCTCATAAAGTCTGCATAGATATACCTGTTAAATGACAAAGAGAAGCTATTTTTTCCTTGCTTTCTGCCAGTTAAGCGAGAATTCCCTTTTCCAAAGTAAACAAGCTGTGTTATGATCAGCACGGGACATGCATATACTAGTTTTATAGCTTTGTGATTTACTTCCAAATCTTTCGTTATTACATTAAAGAATCACCGAAAGATACAGTGGGTAATATTTGTGTTTGATAAGGTTGCTTTGTCTAAATTAAAGGAACAGCTTGTTGATTACGATTTCAAACTCTGCAAGTGAAACTTCACACTACTGCAAATACATCTCCAGCTATTTTGAAAATATGTATCATTCACACACTATACACGTAATAACCAGACATTTGGTAACAAGAATTCACTAGCCAGTGATAACTTGGAAAACTAAGACTAGATGTTTAATATAGTTAAATACATGGTATCAGTTATATTAAAGCTCGCTGAAACTATGTGCGTATGCATAATTTTTGAAAACAGAGTCTTTTTAGAAACATTCTAATGGGAGTGAGGTGAGTCACTGTCAAGTTCAGTTGGAGATGGTAGCCTGAACTGCCAATCCACTGGTTAGAAACCTAAACACAGCCTTGAGCTTGGGCAGATCCTGCCCTGTGCTGTCCAGAAAAAACATCCACCACATGTCCCTGTCTTTCCACAACACCCTACATAGCAGATCTATCCGCTGGCAGGTGGCAGAAGAAATTTTATCCCCTTCCTCAAGATCTGACCCTACGAGGAACTTTTCTTACCTGTACCAAGCCCTCCATCACCAAATCCTGGCTGGGAATGAGATTTTAATGAGGTCTGAGCCCCTCTGTATGACAAAATGTCTTTCAAGGTTACATTACAAATGTCATTGTCAGTGCTGTGAATTACATTCCTTAAGTTACATGATAAAACCACACAGCACAGAAGGGAGATGGTCATATCTATCAATATGTATATGTACATTTGATTCAATCCTACTGCTTTATAGAATTTCCTGTTCTGATGGGAAGGAGAAGAACCTGAAAATGTAAACATCTTTTTGTATTACTATTTTTAGGAAAAAAACCCAACAAAACAGTGATCAAATTCATTCCATATTTGGGTGTCTGGAAAATGTACATAAAAAAGCCTTTATTCTAAATACTTTATTTCCATGGATGACATATTATTTAGACCGTAATTAGACTGGAATTGCACCTCCTATTCCCCTGACTATTCACCTAAATAAAAGAGGCATTTGCTATGGTTTCATTCACATTCTTTTTCTGCTCCCACTCTACAGATACATCTGGCAAGTGAATTTCCTGGCAGGGATGTTATGGAAGGTACAAGTTTTCATTTAACATCGGAGAACATGGACAGAAAGTGTATTTTAAAACTCATAAACACAACTATGCATAGCAGAAACTTGCTTTAAAGAATTACTCTCATTATACTCTGGACTCAGTAAAGTGCTGAGGAACATACTTACCTCAAAGCATTTTCTGAAGTCCCTTTGAAATCTCTTGTTTTAATATTTTCTTGAACTGGAACCTCCATCTGGGGAGAGAAACAATACCTTGTTATAAGTGATGTGTCTAATAAAAATTAATCAGTACAGCTTGCATTTTGATTGCCAATTACTTGCAATCAACTGCTCAGAAAAACTCGCTGATCAAGAAAATACTCTTAGAAATATCCATTAAAAATATTTGTGAACTTCAAGTGTATACAGGAAAGAATATCTATGAACAAGTTCAGATTAATATGGAAAGAAAACATAAAAATCTTGCCACATAAGCCATGAGGTGAAACTTCAGGTACTTTATTCATTTCTTTGCTATCAATGATTTACTTAGCTCTTATTGTAAGGGTATACAAAGTAAAAATTCAGTTTGCTGTTTGAAGTGCTAACCATGCAATTAATACCACTGGTTAGTTTTGCGTTACGTTTCAATAAAATGTTTTATTTGAATGCATCTATATTCATGATCAAAAAACTTCAGTAAGTCTCAGTTACAACTACTACTCAGGATTTAAGTTATACAGAATGTATCATAAATACTGAAGGAAAAATTAAGCCTATAAAAAGCATGGCAAGTAATAGGAAAGGGAAGCAAGATAAATATTCAAATCCATTTCGATTGCATGCACACTTCTGAATAACTATGAGAGTAGAAAGTACCAAAAATGCTAAAATGGCCATTAAAAAAATAACTCTGACCCTAAAATCTGGCCCTCAATCAAGCTTAAAGAATACGCTTACTCAGCATCTCTGTTATGAGAGGATATTTAAAAGGTTCAAAGACAGAAACATTCAAGTTCCAGTGAAAGCTGGGAGGCTTTGCAAACCTAATTCTCAAATGGGTCCTAAAATCTTCCCCTGCTTCTTGAGAAGCTGGATAAAATACTAAATAGAAATTACAAGTTAAATTGCCCAGTCGTTCCAGATACCTCTATTTTGAAAAACATTATTGAAGGAATTAGAATTTTTTAGGGAAAAATTCCTATTTTAATAGAATTGTTTCAAGCTTTTGCTGAAGGATAAGAAAGTTAAAAATATTTTCACTTGAAGAAATGAAACGTTTTGATGGGCCTTCTAAAGTTCGAAAAATAGGGCCTTTTTCATGAAAAATAAAAGTACTGCTCTCTGGTCAGGGATACTGGATCATCTATTAAAAACACTATCTCAGTAAATAGCTGCTAGAAGTAAGTTTAATTCAGTGGCATCACCATCTGAAAGTCACTCCAACAGCTAGACTTCTGCCTGGGTTCCCCATCTTCTGGAAAATCTGCTAACTGAGCAACACTTAAAAAATCACTAACATCCAACAGCAAAAATTTTAGCTGACCTTAAGGATGCATCTCCTTTCTGTCAAAGTTATTTCCAGAGTCCAGTCCACCACATAGCACACCATCAACAGGCAGAGAGGAATACTTCAGTAAGTATAGCATTACGGGAGCTGTATCACTGTTTCAGCAAGTATTTATCCAAAAGATGCGTATGAGTGGATATGTTCAGACATCTCTTGCGCAACCACAATGGAAAGCAAGCACAGCAGTAGACGTGAATGTGAATAGAAGGAGCAACGAAAAGGTTTTATTGCTGACTCCAAATCCTGTCATTGTCTGCTAAATGTAGCAGGTCATGACACATTACAATCTCTCGTCATGCTGAAACCACGGTCAAATTCAAGGTACATTTTACTGCAAAATACAAAAAGACTTGCACTGCTGCTCCTACTGACTTTCCTGCTTTTGTCTTACAGTTTGACACCATTTATCTTTCTGTTATTTCCTTCTTAATAGCAAAATATCATTTGTATTAGGTAGGTGACAAAAGCTTTAACTTCTTTTAAGGAGGAGAATAAAATTAGGAAGAAAGGGGATTTGATAATGGCTGTATTATTCATAGCTACACATACCTAATTTCTATAGTGCTGCTAGCATGCCATCTAAAATTGCTATAACTTCAATTAAGCCCATTTAAGTAATGAAAAGGACTACTCTACCGTGTCTGAATATTAATTTCATGGTCTGTTTTACATATCAGAATGTAAAAACATATTCCTAACTCATACAGTCACTTCACAACAATTACTAGTAAAACTTTCCAAGGTGCAAAGGTCCTTAGAAACAGTATTATTCCTAGATCCCATGACCAGATTTCTAAGTACTGGACAGCACCTTGGGACAAAAATATCCCAGGGAGACTAAATCTCCATGAAGATACTTAGACGTCTGTCTGGAGGAGATGGAAATTTTAGCCACATTTAATAGTCTCCCCAAACCCCAGAATTAACTGCAAAAATCAAGCCCTGTAAGTATCCCCTAAATTGGAAGTCTATAAAATCAAGTAACAGCTTTAAAAAACTTAGGCATTTGAAACTTTTTGAAAACGCAGAATAATTCATAAATAAAAGCTTACTTCAAGTTTTACAAATAATTTTGTTTCTCTAAAAGGATGTTGAATAACGTCAGACAATCTCAGTTCAAGACAAGGAATACCATTCACATTGGGAACCAGTTTTGGAGAAGAGGTAACCTCTGTGTTTTTGAAACACAGTACAAGAAGAGTGGAAGTTCATTAAATAAAATATTAAAGCAGTATTTATTTCTGCTTTTTAATCAACTCCAGAATGCATAGTATGTATATCCCATTACTCTTGATGCCCCACAGACTGGCATGCATGCTCAGTTTCAAGCAAACAACTCCCACACTAATCACCAGAACTAAAAGTGCATGCACAAGCCTGTGCAGGATGGAGTCCAGTATCACCAAAGACAGAAAGACTGAAAGAACTGCACGAGGAGTGATAAGTAACTCCACAAGTAACTCTTCATGTAGCTAATGGCTACAACTGCCATACGTCGCATTCAACTCAAGCAGGAACTCAAGCAGCTGCTATTTGTATTAGTATTATTCACACATTTAAAGCATTTGCTCTTCTTTTTCCAATCCATTAGTTCTTTGGTAAGTCATATGCAAGTAATTCTCTTTTACTTTCTCAGTTTCTTATTTCTAATGCTACCTTTACCAGGCCATTTCTCCTTCTTCCTAGCTGGCAATACAGAAAAGAAAGCTGTTGAGTACAGTTACGATGACATTTTGGAAAGCCTGAAACTTACTCTACCAAATATATCACAACAGTAAAACGTGACGTCCAGCAAGCTAGGGGAGAAAGAAGCTAAAGATTGATGCAGTGGGAATTAGTTACACAAAGAGTTAGGGATCTCATCATCTGCATCTCTTGTGTAACACAGAAGCTGTCCGTTGGACTCTGCTTAGACAGTCCAAGTCCTACCAGAAGTTTCACAGGAAAGCAAGGTGATTTGGAGGCCAGTGCAGCCACATCGCCTGCCCTTATGTTCCTTAGGGAAATAAAGTCACCCGCACTGGACAGAGGCACAGGAATACGTGTTCCTCATTGCTTAAAGCTTAATTCTTTGATGTTCCTGGATTGGTGCTTTCACTTGGTGGTAAAGAGAGTAATTTCCAGACATAGAAATACTTTTGGTCATGAATGGAAGTAAAGAAGTAAGGATGAGCAACTCTGAATTTTGGTGCCTCAGAAGATGCCCTTCGCGCTTCACCCTCTGTTATCAAAAAGAAACAGACAGACAAAGGAAGAGAAAAAAATTCCCCCAACATACCGGATGATAAAGAAAGGCTCTGTACAGGTCCAGCTCTAGGTACAAGGAAATCAGGGAGCAAAGAGACCAAAAATTAATACATGTCGTATTTTTCTAGATCTTATAGCGCACACAAGAGCTCAAGTTGTCAGGTCAGCTTTGAATCTTACCCACTGCCCTCAGAAACACGTACTCTTGCACAAGACACAGATATGTGCCCAGCTTTCTGTGATAAAAATCCCTTTCCTGTACCTCAAACCTCCCCTGTCATAAACTGTTTAGCTTCATTTTCTCTTGTCCCCTTCAATTACCACTTGCGTATGGATGTAATTCTCCTACTATTTAGGCAGGCAATTATGAAAAAGGAGCTTTTCAAAATCAGAGCCGGCATTCTCAGGCATGAACTCCCACCGGCCAGGTCCTACAGACTCCAGCTTGTTTTTCTTGGAGCAAGGGCAACCTCCAAAATATTTCAGTTCAGCTGTGCCTGGAGGGGGTTGTTCTAGCCCTCATTTCAGACACCCAGATTGGAAGGCTGGGCTTCTGATATATGCAGCAGCATCAGGGAGGCCACTCCAAAGGAGGATTTACAGCAAAAAAAATATCCAGATCCTGCTCCACCACATTCCTTGCAAGAGCCTAGCTAGCTCCGCTACCCACATAGTGCAGCCCAGAAGCTCAAGAAATATGGTAGCCAGTAATAGTCCACAGGCTTTGGATCAAGTTTTCCAACCTCAGGACTGAGGCATCTCTGGCTTGGGTTTTTTCAGAATCTATCTTGACTTTTTTTCCAGAGGGGTTAGACAGAAGAGTAATTTTTATGAAAACCAGAGGACAGCAGAGCCAGCATGAAGGAATATGCGATGACAAATACAGGTACAGCCAATGAAGAATTTGATCGTCTTAAGAAACAACAAGGTCATATACCCAAATCTCCCAATTTCTGATGGTGAAGCTGGGACAGGGAAGCCAAGAAGGGTGATCACAGCCAATACATGAACACAAGACAGAAAACGGCCTCTATTTATATGAGGAAATAGCTGAGAGTTTGATGCCCAGTCCCACAAATATGCTTCAAGAATCAACCTCCTTCCTTGTCCACCCAGGACATTTAAGCCTCTGCTGCTCCTTCTACTAAGCTCTGGGCTTGCCAGGAGCATGGCAATGACTGTGACTTCCCATCACCTGTTCTGGGCTAATTCAGGTACTGTTAGCAATGGTGCCACAGCAGGACAGACCAGAATACAAGCTGACAAATGCGACATTGCAGTCAAGTGGTCACTGCAATCGTAGCTGCCAAAGTAAGCAGGTTTAAAACAACAACGTCATCAACATATGGCGATCAGATGCCTTACTTTATGCACCTAGGCATCAAAAACTGCAGTGGTTGTCCTAAAGAACAAATTAGCAAGATTCTGCCCGTATTGCAAAACCTTCAAGCATTCCCAGTCATTCCCCAGATATTGCTACCCAAGACAAATGAGTGGGAGGGATGGCTAAAATGTAGAGGGGGAGGGGGGGGAAATTCTTAACAAGAAATAGTTATGTATTAAATACTCATTAAAACTCACATTTTAGAAGTACAGGAGTGAACAGTTAAGGTCACTCAAGCTGTTAAGAAATGTGATTGTCTCACATTTATGCCAAGAAAACTTTAAAATACGCAACACTGCTTTGTACAGTATTAAAGAGAGGTCGAGAATCAGATACACACATTCATCACAAGATGAATGGATTATAAATAGACTTTTAAGACAGCAATAAAATCATTCATTACACTTTTTAAATGAAAAGTTAGAGTGAAAAAAACAGTGAATGTAATAATTGCTATGAATAGCCACAGCTGGCAAGCAGCTGGATTTCAAATGGGCTTTCTTTCCCAAATGCCAAAAGCACTAATTCATTGCTGTGACTCTGCCTATGTGAATTACAACTTTTGCAAACACTGTCTATTAGCATGATATACACAGCCCCTGCGTGTTCTGTGCAGAGCACACTGTATTAATCTGTGGAATGGCAAAACAGAGCGGGCAAGTATGACCTAGATCGTCAGAGCCGTCTCTACAAGCACGGCATTTACAAAACTTTGTGTCCAAGTTGAGCTCATTTCTGAAATTGTCCTACTGGAAACAGATGTTTCTGAAAGAGAGGGTGACCTCTCA
Organism: Steatornis caripensis; assembly: GCA_013398225.1. Lineage (NCBI taxonomy): Eukaryota > Metazoa > Chordata > Aves > Caprimulgiformes > Steatornithidae > Steatornis > Steatornis caripensis. Next base: position 192,478 of record VZSC01001499.1, read on the forward strand.
CAGAATTAAAACCCTGCATCTGCACTTTGGGAGAACTCTCTTATTTGTGAAGACTGATTCTTCAGAAATACATACAGCAGACACAAACATAACAGCTCAGACTCCCAGCCAACGTAAAACAACATGATCAACTCAAACCAGCAAAGCTACAATGATTTACACTGAGTTTTAATCCCTGTGCGTTAAACATCTTTCTCCAGTTACCACTATAATTATTTATCACTGTCTATAAAAGTGAGCGGTACCCAAGATGTATCACCTTCCTGAATAATTGCACAAACTAAGCTGTGGGTGTCCACTGGCAAAGGTCAAAGTTGCAACAGCAGTCATGATATCCCCAAGAGCTAAGTTCCACTGAGTGTTCTGGATAAGCAACTGAACAGGTTGCTTTGGGCATCTGCAGACCTAAGGGGTCTTCAGGATCATCTGTCATAAATAACATCACAAGAATGTCGCTGTAACTGGAATGGTCTAAGAATACAAGAACGTGATAAAGTTTGCAATTACAGATCTCAAGATCTATGACTATACTTTCCAAAAAAAGCTCCTCTATTCTTTCTCAGTGATGAAGTATAATAGATTTAGCTGGCCCTGCACTGCATCAGTGCAAAGACTAGGGGAAATCTTGCAATTCCTTCCAGCCTTGATTTATGTGGATCTTAGACTTTGAGATCACAACACAGAATACAGCCTTAAATTCAAGATGAGAAAGGATTAATAAAGAGTATGATTCAGAGGTTCTGAGGAAAAGGAGCACAGATCAAAGAATCACACCCTCCTACCACACAAAGTCCCTGTAGGCTGATGCAGGAAAGTTACTGAGGCTGCTGAGGTGGTAACTGAAAGGCAAGACAGACACAGGGCTGTGCATTGACCACAGCAGGGCCTGGACATCTGTGTTTCACCACAAATACCAGTAAGAACAGCAGATATCTTAAAAGCTCCATTTAAAAATACCGCACGTGAACACATTCGTAGTGTGGCAGTATAGTATGTTCATAGTATGTTCAAGTCCCCAAACCAAAAAGAAATAAAGTGGGCAGTAAAGCAAACTTATAACTGCCATATTCTGAAATGATAGTCTGAGTTCACATTTGGCCAACACACTGGAAAAAATCCTTCTTTTGAGAGCTGCCCTAAAAACATTCCTTTTGGACTTGTCACTGAAACTTGCTAACTAGTGTAATAGTCCACCTTGCTAAAATAATGTTCATTTATCACAATTAAATTCAACTGGTAAGCTTTGCCCCAAACCTACTGAGTGAAATTACTGTGAGTTCAATACAGAGCAGTATCCCTACAGGTATTGAACACACACAGAAGCACACAGCCTACTCTGCATACTGCCTGTGGTACTTACACATCCATCAGCATAGTACTGAGGCACCCTGTGGCCTCTAGCCCGTTTCTTGCACAGCTCCTGGTGCTCATATCCCCATGTTAACACTGAAAGAATTAAAGCACAGGCAGGCTGACTTGCTCACATTCACATGAGAACACTGTCTGAGTGCAGAGTGAAACCTCCATCTCCAAACTGTGGACAGGCCTGCCAGTGCTAGCTAGCTTCCTTCCTCAGTAACATAAGCTTCGTGTAAAACTTTGTGCTGGTGCAGTGATGGGAATTGCTGTAGTGTTTACATAAACCTTGGGCTATCACAGTTTCCCTGTCTGGTCATCTATCCTCCTGGATAAGAAATAGTTTAACATCTGTTTTGCAGTAGAGATACAAGATCACGAATAATCAGAAGGTAGATGCTTCAGTGAGTACAAGAACTACCCAGAGAAGCAGGAAACACTTTCCCTAGAACGCAAGACCCAAGGACTGAGTATTAAAAGTAAAAGAGAAAATGCAGGTCTATTTTCAATTTGTCCAGCATTACAGAGCTAAGGGAGAGAGGGAAGAGGTTCCCAGACAGCACGGCCCATTGGAGGCCAGCTGGTGCAACACAAAAGGAGGCTTGCACTAACACCGCATTGTTACAGTCACTTCTGGATGCACCACTTTTGCTCAAGGTTAACTTGGATGCAGCTGTCGCGGGGGAGAGTGGTTAAGGTTTAACGGTCGCTCAAAGAATCACCACCACAGATATGAGGGAAAGGTGATTTTTAATATGAGTTTG
>VZSC01001499.1:198720-315412 GCA_013398225.1 Steatornis caripensis
ATTCTATGATTCTATGATAAGAGTTGCATGGGAATCTGGGTAAGGTAGTCCATGTGTTATATGAGAATCATGGCAGGGGGAAAGAATGTTATTTTTACGTAACTGTATTTGTAGCCTCCTAGTTGCAAATAAAACCTTAAAGATGTTATCACAAAGGCTGTTTCTCTACTTTAAACAGAACTCATATACCCTCTATAGTAAAATGCTACTCTTAGCTAATTTTTTAATTCTTTGGAGTTTTAGACCTGACTCACTCCAGTTTTTCAGTTCCTGCAGTTTCTAGCGTGGTACAAGACATATATACCAAGCAAAGACAGACAGCCTTTATTCCTAATATTGCTTCTTAACTCTGCTCGTCCAGGTTCATACCTTGTAGTAGATGGTAGTAAAAATGGACAAACCAATCCAAAGCTCAAAATACATCAAAAGCAATATACAGCCACAGGATAGACTGAAATCAAGAGAATCCAATGAATCATATTTCTCCTGTCAGAATTTTCTTCAATCTTCTCTTGTTTTGAAGATTTTGCCAAGACGTAAACGTGAAACACAGTCTGCAATTCTGTAAGACAGAGTTAGGGGAAAGGATCTAATCTGTGTTTCACAATAATATTTTTTTCTATTAGCCACTAAGTAGTTTGTAATCTATGTATTTCTTACAGCATTTCTTCTTTGTGCTCACCTTGAAAGCTGACCTTGCAAGTGAAAAATAAATGCTTGGCACTTGAAATTTGAGTATTTTCTCTTCATATATCTGCCATTAAAACTGTTCCTTCTCCTCGTGTATTAAATGTCAGCAAACAGAGAAATAGAAGAAAAACATATGCATTTTTATGCTTCTTTTATATAATTTTGACGACTGAATTTCTTAGGGGCTAGGAAATCTAAGAGCCAAACAAATCAATGTTATGAAACAGACCTTTGAACAACAGACAGTTCGAAATCATCCTTCAGACTCAGATACCTTTTTTGTTCCCCCACTGAAGAAAACACAAGACCGACTGTTCTGGTGTTAGAAGAGACAGACTGCAGTCTCCTGATGTAACATAAGCTAATAGTGCACATGCATACAGCAAGGTGTGAGGTACAGGTAAACAGCTGAGACAACTGCCTGGTTGGTTGGGTGCATTTGGGTTTTGCTTTAAAGAGAGTACAAGTGAGTCTAGCTGTCAGGACAACTCTAGCCTCAAGGCCCTGTACCAGCAGCTGCCTAAGTTTGGGGAACATGAGCTTTTCTCTGGTTGTGTTTTGCTTGGTTTTTCCTTTAATGAAAATAAGCTTGTTGGAACAGATGATGGAAGTTAGCACTGTGTCAAGTCCACAGTGGAAAGTGCAGATGAGTAAAGCAAACTCAATCTGAGAAGGGGTTCAAAAAGTAGTACAGGGAAAGGTATTTTCTCAGTTGTGAGAAGAAATGCAATGCCACATTCAGAGCATCAGCAGCACAGGTGTTGTGTCAGTTAGTGAGTTAGGCAGCGTGTGGTGAAGCTTTCGCTGGGCTGAAAGTTCTAATTCCTTACTATGGTGCTGATTCACCACCCACAAACACTACCATCTGCGCAGGGCCTGAGCTCATTAAAACACCATTGAGACCTCCGGTTCATTTAGGCAAGCCACGTACCAGGGGACTCTAGCTGGCTGGAGACTGAATGTGGTCCTTCTATGAACCCTCATTCATTTTGTTCTTTTTAAGAGAACAAAAATATCCTAAATAAACCCCCTGTAGATGAAATTCTGCTCAATGAAAGAATGAACCATAAATGACAGATATTAGATACTTACTTAACACAGCATTGGGGGGTGCTAAATAATAAGACTTAGGAAGGAACTTGTACAGAATACAAGGAGAAGCACATGACCATTAAGGACAAGACTGAGCACAAATTTAAGGGTACTACACTTACTATTATTAATTCAGCGCTGCGTAGATTGTAGAGGCTTTCTTCATCTGGAGCCTCCAAATAACAGATTACTTTATGCTAGGAGGAGGAGGGAAACTGTATGAACACTGCCAAGCATTCCACACCTAAAACCGTGAATTTAGGAAGTTAGACTCCTTGAGCATCCTACACAATCAGTGAAGAAAGATTTCTGCAGAAAGCAATACAGAGCGTGTTTCCCAAAGCTCCCTTTACAGTCAATAGAGAAAAATTAACCTAATTTGTGTACAAGAAAACTAAACTAGTTGCGTTAGATTGGGAGATATGACTCTCCTTCTGCAGCATAACACACAAGAAAGCGTTTCAGCACATGTATCTGGGAAGGCAATAAATGTGCTCAAATATTTCCGGAAGGTAGTATGGAACATGGTTTAAGCTAGACATATCAACATAAAGAGGAACTGGGACTCCCAACATTTGCCTGCCTTTTCACTGGGTAATATCCCCTCTCTGCCTTTTTAGACAGGGTAGAGAAGACAAAAGCATACAGTTTTGCTCATCTAAAGCTGAAGCACAAAATTCTCTTCTCTGTATCGGCACCCAGCTCTAACAGCTGGTGTATAATAAGTAATTGCCACTTCACATTCATAGGAATCATTCAGGAAGAGAAAGATTATCTGTGTTTAGGGGCTGGAGTGAAATCATCAGGAAAGCAACAGTATTTCCCAAACACGCATCATTTATTGCCCCTTATTTTCTGTCCCATCTCTATCCCAAGTTCCCTATTTCTCTGTTTACATCTGCCACAGATGACCAGATCTCTTTGTCTTACACAAAGCTGCACAGGCTTTCTTGAGCCAGCCTTCTTCCCCTGGGTGCGAATAAAACACAGAACACAAGTAATTTTTTTACAACTGTACTTTTCTACCCTCAGAGGTGTCTCTCAAGAATCAAATCCAACCACGTTTGAGAAGTTGCACAATAAAAGCATAGTCAGCAACAGTATATTATTTAACTTTGCAAGACACAAACCAAGTCAGGTCCTACTGAATAACCTGTGTGTTTAACTCAAAGCAAGCAGCCATCTGATCGCAGAGCACTAGGACCACACAGGCCCAGGAGTTTTTGTTAAGTCTTAGCCAAGGTTGTGCTTCTGGAAGCAAGTCCTTAACACCTCCATGAAAGCTAAACAGGGTGCAATTATCTGCACAGCCTTTAAGATTTTTGACAAATGGTACTCAGATAAAAGTAGAGATGACCGCAGAGAAAACATTCATCTTTTCTGTTGCAAGCTTGTTCATGCTGAATATAGAATCATTCAAACATGGATAGTGGACCCCAACTTTCAAGAAGCAACCTGTAAGACAACTGCCTAATACTTTTTAGCATATTTAGCCTTTCTTAATACTTCATATCTCGAAAGGCAATTCATGCTATCACTGTGCTCAACTACATTTACGTCCTGCGAGAATCAAGATTCAATCACCTTCAACACATATTCAGTCGCTCCACTTGGCTGTATCTGTTACATTTCATCACCTAGCCTTTCAACTCTTTTTAAGCAGAGACTTTAATCCAAAACCATAGACACAGAGCTACCCAAACAGGACAGTCAAGTCCTTATTTTAAAGGGAATTAATAGACCAAACAAGAACAGAAATTCATAATTTCTTGGGACATCGCTCGTATAAGCTGAAAAATAAATTAAAAATAAGTCAGTTTTGAAGGAGACAGGTTAAATTTGAACCTATAGTCCCCACAGGACTCCCAGAAGAAAAAGCAGGTAACAAGAAAAAACAGCACATCACGTCAGAGTGGGGTCACTCTCAGGAGCACTGTGTAAGATACAAAGCAGATCAGAAGATCAAGCTCCTAACCACATCAGTCAGCTGCATCACAGGATCCGAACAGAGCACGCAACAAAATTGGCACTAGGGAGCCCTGTTTCACTGCAGACTGCAGACCCTACCATAATAAACTGATTATATTCATATTAATGAGAATTTGTCTTATCTGCCTGTAATTGGTGCACTATGGGCCATGGCCCATTCCTGCTGTCACCTACACCAAATTAACAAAGCAGACACACTCAGTTTCCGAGGTAAGAACTTCGAAGGTGAAAAAGTATGATTTTGTAAATGTAATCAGGAAACTGCACTGGAAACAAGGGAAATAAATTATGCAAATCAGTAACTATTTATGCTGCATTATTAAATGAGACACTGCAGATTGCAAAGGTTTCTGGAATCAGGCGGACTGTTATTTGACTGAATACAGGCAGAACAAAGTCCCAGCAGCTTGTGCAGACAGCAGCAGTGTTTTAGAAACCAAAAGAAAATTTCAGAATCAAAGGACAGGAAAACCTTTCCTGCAGTTGGTTTGCCTTTTTTTTTTTTTCCTGCTTAAAAAATATATAAACAAACAGCACAAATTGATGATGACTGATACAAGAAATTCAGAAAAAACCAGGAACACTCTGAACTGCCTGCATTTTTGTTGATGAGTTGAATATGGGCATTTCAACACATGAGATCTCTGACCAGAGCAGAGGATTGCTGAAGATCAGCATTATCAGAAAAACCCTATTACAGTTTTACATCATAAATAAAAATTAGACTACTTCCTGCAAATAAATTTACTATGAAGAATTGTTGCTTTAAATGAAAGAAAATATTGTCTCCTTCTCAGGAATTAAAATCTATTTGCAAGAGCCAAGTATTCATTTCAGTTTGCCAATTTAAGCAAGAAATTAACACTTGCCTTATTTTTGGTAACCACTCGAACATCAAATATTCCACTTCTCCAACAGAGGTTAGTGCAGCGGCCAAACTGTACCTCAAGTTCTAAGAAAACCAGGGGAAGTTCAGCAGTCCTGCTCTGTGTGTGATTCAGAACTGCAGTTGCAGAGACTTCTTTCCTCAGATGGATCTTTCTTCACTGCTTTCTTGATGCCTGTGGGGTGTTTCTTTCAACAATATTTTGACATTCATGACTCCTCAAATCCAGAGTGTTCAGTTTTCAGCAAATCCTACAAAGGAACTTACAAGATGCTCTGAGCAGGTGACCAGCAGCCTGTGGTTCATATATCAGCGTTTTGGGTTATGGTCCACTCTTTCCTTCATAATAGCTTACTAGCCCTGCTTTGCCTGGAAGCCATTGAAGCCATTGCAATCTCCTTGTGAGATCTGGGGTACCTAATATCAAGTCTCAAGTGTTGGCTTTACTGCTAGACAGAAACATGTCCACTTGGTTTCACAGAAGGCTGCTAGCTTTCCATTTTCCTTCATTGCACACTCTTGCTTGCACACTCAAGGTTAAACAGCTTGCAAAGTTTGGGGTTGACGTCTGCTCAGAACAGCAAAGATTATTATTTGGCTTGTCTTCTTTAGCAGCTTGTGGCATTTTCCATTGCCTGGATCATATACGTATTTCTGAGTCAGGTAAGATCCAAAGAGATACAGGTTTCTGGTAGTGCTTATATATTTTCTTATTCTTTTATAGTGGTATACGGCTTTTGGCATGGCCAGAGGGAATGTGAACTTTTTCAAATCAAATGTCTAAAGACACCATGTTTGAGGATACAATTTATATGCAAGTGGCTTAAGAGGAGTTCGCAATGTGGGCAGGTTCTGTTATTCTGTCCTTTCTCTTAACATCTGCAAACTTTTCAAATGCATTCAGAAAATAGAACTACATTGCACACAAAAAGCCATTACAGTCTTCTGTCTTTGAGAATATGGTAAGCTTAGCAGAATTCAGTTAAAGTTTATAGTGCACTTTACCAGGAGGGCAATTTTGATGTAATCATAGACAAAATCAGATAGGAAGATTGTCATAATGGAATCAAAGTGTGCAGAAACGATACGGCTAAATGATGGTCTTTGCTGTGCATTCCAGGTCTAAAATACATTTCAAGTTATCCCTGAAGGCCTCTGCTTTGGTCTATTAGCCAGATAAAGCCAAGCTCGACAGCAGGAGGAAGAATTCTACCCAGACCCCAGTGTTTTAGATGCTTTGTCATACACAAAAAGAAATCAAAGACAGAATTTCACTTTAGTTTTTCCCATGACGTTCTCTGAACGAGCATCAGGATTCTGAGGTTAAAGATTTTAATTAAAAGTACAAATTAAATCCTAACAATTCATTACTACTTGTGTTAAATCTCATTAAAAATATGAGGCTGCCCTTTGTCCCCACTACCTCCTGGCTTCCTTCAGAGTCACTACCAGAGGAGATAAGAAATATCCCTCGACATTTTTTTTCCTCTACATCAAGGTATAAAATACCTACTCTGCTCTTTCCAGGAAGTTCTGCAGACCCAGGGACAGTAAGATCACAGCCACATGCAAGTGATATACACAATTAAACATTCCACGACCTTCCAAGAGATGCTAAAACACCATGGTGATTTACTGATTATTTTCAAAAGCCAAAGGTCAGAGGTGGGTGGGGTTTTTTTCCTAAAAACTCACATGCAAAATGTAGACAGATTTTAAAAAATGCCAGTTGCTAGTGAGCTTGCATCCTCTGATAACATTGCATCATTGCATGAGCAATGCTTATGTCCGAGGGCCCATGGACAAAATACCTACCCACATATAAAGACATGTAAGAAGTGCACATTTGGAGAATGACCTCCCACAGGATTTTTACCCGTGCTTTAACTTGATTTCAGCTTTCAAGTGTGACATAAGCTTTACCAAGCTCCTCTGTACACGCAGGAGACCACACACATGCCGCTCTTATGGCAGACAGAAGATAGCCCTAGAGAAACACCCAGAGAGTATCCCAATTGAGCGAGAAGAGACACGCTAAGCTGTGCATCCTGGGCTCGTGCCCCAGTCTGTGTGCTTTTGGCAATGACAGCTCTTGGCCAGTTTATCTACATGTTACATCAGCATAGAAGAGTTCAAAATTTTCTAGAAGCCCTTAAACAGATCAATTATCCTTTGGGGAGGACAGAAGAGGGACAGAGAAGGTGGAAATTAGATTTCATAGAATCATAGAAAGGTTTGGGTTGGAAGGGAAGTTTAAAGGTCATCTAGTCCAGCTCCCCTGCAATGATCAGGGACATCTCCAACTAGATCAGGCTCAGAGCCCCATCCAACCTGACCTTGCATGTTTCCAGGGATGGGACATCTACCATCTCTCTTGGACAACCTGTTCCAGTGTTTCACCACCCTCATTGTAAAAAAATTCTTCCTTGTATCTAGTCTAAATCTACACTCTTTTAGTTTAAAACCATTACCCCTTGTCCTATCACCACAAGCTCTACCAAAAAGCTTGTTCCCATCTTTCTTATAAGTCCCCTCTAAGTACTGAAAGGCTGCAATAAGGTCTTCCTGGAGCTTTCTCTTCTCCAGCCTGCACAACCCCAACTCTCAGTCTGTCCTCATAAGAGAGGTGTTCCAGCCGTCTGATCATTTTTGTGGCCCTCCTCTGGAGCCACTCCAACAGGTCCATGTCTTTTTGGTGCTGAGAACTCCAGTGCTGGATGCAGGACTGCAGATGGGGGCTCATGAAAGTGGAATAGAGGAGCAGAATTACCTCACTCAACCTGCTGGCCACTCTTCTTTTGTTGCAGCCCAGGGTACAGTTGGCCTTCTGGGCTGTGAGCACACGTCACCGGTTCATGTCCATCTTTTCATCCATCAGTACCCCCAAGACCTTCTTGGCAGGGCTGCTCTAAATCCCTTTATTCCCCAGCCTGTAGTGACACTGTGGGTTGCCCCAACCCAGGTGCAGGACCTTGCACTTGGCCTTGTTGAACTTCATGAGGTTCACATGGGCCCACTTCTCAAGCTTGTCCAGGTCCCTCTGGATGGCATCCCATCCCTCAGGTGTGTCAACAGCCATCACTCAGCTTGGTGTCATCTGCAAACTTGCTGAGAGTGCACTCGATCCCGCTATGTAATTGATGAAGATATTAAACAGTATTGGTCCCCATACGGACCCCTGGGGGACACCACTTGTCACTGATCTCCATCTGGACATTGAGCCATTGACCGCTACTCTCAGGATGTGACCAATTCCTTATCCACTGAATAGTCCATCCATCAAATCTATGTCTCTTCAATTTAGAGAGAAGGATGATGAAATTATATTTCTTGCCCTCAGTTTCTGAGGCAGTAAGAATTTATAAATATCAGAGAGACTATGCAGATCATCTGTTCAGAACATAAAAGTAACACACTTGGTTAGGCCAATGGTCCATCTGAGCCAGTATCCTCTCATTGACAGATAGCAAAAGCAGATGCCTAGGTAAAGGGTAAGAACAGATCAGTCATATTTGGTACTTCCCCCATCAATGGACCTCCCCAGGACCCTGGGGAACCATTTACCTTCTGCACTAATTCATCCAGACTTTCACGGAAACCATAGCATTTTTAGCATTCTTAATGTCCTGTTGCAAAGACTTCTAGAGTGTAATTAAACCTCACATGAAAACTACTTTTGTTTCTTTAGGACCTCACCCGTATGTTCTTGTATTGAAAGAGACTGTACCTAACTGATGCCTGTCACCCCTCCCATACCACTCAGTGTTGTTACCCACCGTCATATTCCCTCGACATCTCTGTTGGGCCACTACCACTCTCTGAATCCTTTCCAAGTTGCACCACATTGATTTTGAGATGAAGGAAGCAGAACCACAGAGAGTTTTCAAGACTCAAGCGGGCCACAGCTGCTTACAGCAGTATGATTTTGTATTCCTTTGTGTTCTACTTTCAATATTCCCAATACTGCTCTGCTTTTTGACCTCTGAGCTAATGTGTCCAGGGAACTTTGTCATAAGCCCAGATCTACCTCCCAGGGACTAATGGCCAGTCCAGAACCCATCATATGATATGTGAAGCTAGGACTGTTTCCCTCTCATGCATCACTTAACATTTATCTATGAGTAATTTGATCTGCTCATCTATTGCCCAGCCACTGAATCTCATAAGGTCCTTCCACAATTTTTCAGTCTGCCCTCATCTTTACTGTTGTGAATAACATTTGCTGATGGCACTAATTCATGCCCTTAATAGCAATCTCCCCCTTTTCCAGCTCATTTATTAATATATTGAGAATGAATCAATGAATGTGAATGAGTATCAGCATTGAAGCCAGTACAAATCCTTTGGAACTCCACTGGCAATCTTTTACTACTGTGAAAACAGATCACAGAGCACTAGCCCTATTTTATACTTTTTAAAAGTTCTCTTTGTGTTGCTAAATTAATGGTCGTGCATGTAAGCTTCACATGGCATAACTACCCTGTTTTCTTCACTTCCAGGTTTGAGATCCTGTTGAAAGGTCTACAAATGCCATTTCTCCCCACCTTCAAGCTTCTTATGAAACTTCTAGCAAGAGACAGAGGAGTTTCTAATCATTATATGCATAAGAAACTATTAATTTTACTTTAGTTGTGCAGCTGGTTTGGGGTTTCTGATGTTGTTTTCCGAAACAAATCAATTAGACCTAAGAAATCATCAAACATAATCTTTACTTTACTTAAATCTCTAGAATAAGTTTTTTAAAAATAAATCAAACTCATGAAGTCATGCACTGTTGTCTCAGTGTACACCCAAAACTTCTTAAACTTAAACAAATGAAGGCTGAGACTGCAACTTCAGCAACGACTTGTCTTTTGTCCCATACGCACAAAAATGTTCCTTGCTTACTGCAGTGTGCTTCAAGATATTTCAAAGTGCAGAATCTCATTGGGTGTTGTGTAAAACCAGGCTAAATATAAATATTTAACTAACGGGCTGTTAAAAGATGATTCTCATTTATCAAAATGTTTCAGTGAAGCAGAAACAGGCATTGACCAAGACACAAAAGACTAATAATCAGCCTGACCCTTCTCCTGCTCCCCCACATCAGGAGTGATGACAACAGAGCTAGAGTGGTATAGAGCTCCAGCTGTGTTAAACATACAGGGTTATGGGGATTTTTCTCACAATCCAGGATTTAGGGTCATGATGCTTGGCGTCCTCCTGCTGCCTAAGAGTTATGTTTAGTCCACACAGAAAGCATGTTTTGTCTTCTGTGCCCACATGACAACATTCAACTCTACGTGAAGGTAAACAATTAAACTGAGAAGGCTGATCTCCCCCACCTCTCCCATATATCTAGAGTCATCTCAAACTAAAGTGCCTCAGCTTTAGCAACAATAATACTTAAATGATAACGAGCATCTCTTTCATATCAAACTTGAGGCAAACCCTACTCCTGAACAATCTCCAGGCCATAAGAAACAGCAGCGCCAGAAGGCTGGAGGGCCGCAATTACAACAAGGTTAACCAATGCCTCAAGTAACAATAAGAGCAGCCCAGTACCGTGCTGCTGCCTCAGCCTGCAGCCCATCACATTACACTGAGAGGGAAGCCAGAGAATGGCGATCAGGGCAATTTTGTGGAAGGTGAATGTCAGGAACTGTCTTGCACTCATGAACAAGAACACAAATCCCCCCTGTAACTTCTGTCCTGAGATCCATGCCAGCTACCAACACAAGATTATAATTTTGTGATTTGCATCACTATGCTGTATTTGTGGTTGTGCCAACCACCTTGCATCTTGAAGGACTCAAAAGCATCATCCTGAGTACCGAGATTCAGTCAGCAGACAAGTGCACAAACCTCGTATTTTAACAATTTCAGCACGAAACAGTTTGCCTTTTCATTGCCTTTCAGCATAAAGTCAAAAAGAAATACAAATAAGTTTAAAAAGCTACTTTTGAGATGGGTATGTGAAACTGCAATTTCATAACCAAAATCTAAAAAAAAAAAAAATAGCTGATTCATAAATTCTCCTGCACTTGCTTACTCTGAGGAAAGTGGGTTCAATTGTACTCTTGCTGACACTAGTCTGAATTGTCAAGTAACTTTAATAAAGTCAATGGAGTTATACTTAAATATATCATCTGGGAACAAATTAGATCTGTGATTTTCATAGCATGCAAATTTCCAATCTATTTCTACATGATTAATCATATTTTCAATATCTGCGGATAATTTGCTTCTTCCAGGACTATCTTTGCAGTTGCTGTAACTACCCTTTTACAAACACTTTTTAAGCAGGTTTTTCACCTACACCTCGCCAATGTGGGAGGCTAGATATCACAGATGCCATGGAATATAAGTTCCTGAATCTTTAAACTCTGAAAATCTTATACTGAAAAAAAAATCTCTTAAATTAATGAAAGGTAGCAGTAGTTCTTTTAAGGTTCTTTGCCAGCCCATCACTGTAAGTTTTTTAATATTTTAGAAGGAAAACCAGAAAATTTCAAGTCAAGCCTCAAAACTATAATTAACAGGAAATGCTTTGGATATTTATAGTTAGCTAGTCCCATTTAGCAGCATATATTAATTTGCTTTTTATTACATCTCTTTTTTGTTAGGGAGAAAAAGAGAAAGTTAATCTTGGCATTAATGTTATCAGATACCGGGGAGGGGAACAGCCATAATAACTGCATCTCTGAAGACAGAAATAATATTCAACACAGCCATGCAAATCCATATAGCAAATTAAAGTTTGCTGGCCACCTTCACAAAGTGTCTATACTTAGTTGTTGTTACATGATTATGTTGTGTCATCTTAGTAAAGCATTGAAGAAAGCTTTGTTTTGATTAGAAAAACACTCTTTAAAAAGACTCGTAATCTGGCACTATAAATTGCACCACTCCCTTGAAAAACATCCAAGAGTAAACCACAAAGAACCACCACATTTTTTTTTCTTTTTTCCCCTAAAAGAAATAACTCCACAGTAATTCCTTCCCTCTCCATTTACATTCTTTCTCCCATCAGACAGTTGATATCCACACTAATCCTTTCGGAAAAAAAAACCCTAGAAGAATCTGTCTCAGATTATCTTCACACACCTTTCCTCTTATTTCCCCCCTCCCTCCAAAGCCAGCAGAAGAAAAAAGAAATGTGCCTGAGATTAATTTTTATCATCAGCCCTGCAGGGTTGTCATATTATGGGCTTCTGAAGCTATTTCTTCTGGCTCTTCTACCTGCAGATACTGGAGGTGGCAACACTGAAAAAGAAAAAAATAAAGCCTTATTCACCAAACAAAGCAATTAAATATGAAGTGGCAGTGCCACTCTTTATTTGCAGCACCTGGCAGCAAAAGCTGAGACTACAGCAGGGCAGAGGTTTGCTTTCCAGTTCCTGATTGCTCTCTTCAAGCTCTTCAGAGTGACAGAAGGCTGAGCTGTAAGTCGTACCTTAACCTCTTATTTCTAGCTGTATTTCTCTGCCTCTCGGCTTTCCCCTCCTTTTCTGCTCCTCTGGTTCTTTCAGTCCCCAGTTTTCCCTGCTTGTGCAGCTCATCCCTTCAGCACCATCCTGCAGCCAGGCTACAGCGGGTGCTGGTGGCCTCCCACAGAGTGCTGGGCTGTACCAGTCCTTCTGGTACCACCCTGACCTCTGCCAAAAGGAGCAATTCAAAGCCCCTGCATTTAACGCAATGTTAGCCTAGCTACTTTTCAGAGGTGCCCTAGCCCTTTGCCATTAGAGCCCATGTGTAGGCTTACGGCTGCTGTCCTAGGTCAGGCAGATGAGAGATGAGACTAATCTCACACACCTTCTGTTCCCCAAACCATCCGGATATGCAGCTCTGACCCATTTAAAAATTGCTGAGCAACCACTATATCCCTGATTACCACTATCTGCCACCAAAATAAGGGCAGGAACACAGCCACCCCTGGTTTCCTGTCCTCAGATGTTCCTCTTCCAATTCCAGAAGTCTCTTTTCTGTATCTGATCTCCAATTTGCCTGCTGACCCAAGTCCCTTACACACAGAGAACACTCTAGGTTGACCCCTAATCCATCACAGAGGTCCCTGGGTCTTGACAAGTGAGGGATGCCATCACTTTTTCACGCCCCAGACTGTCCCGTGAGGCCAAAGATCTGAAGTATCCATTGGAGCTGCCTGGATCTCTGACGCTGCCCACACCTGCTTCTGGCAGCCCTCTCCCAGCTCCTGCCTTCCCATGTTGCCAGGAACCTGTGGCAAGCCAGGTTGGAGCTCGCAAACTAGTGAAGGAGGGAAATGTGTTAAATGCTTACTGTTAGTTAATTTGCTTCAAATAAAATGCCAAGCTGACAAACCAGAGAGGAGTTTATGTGAGTGTTTGACTTCAAGAGCAAAAACATCCAAGAAAAATCACAGCCATAAAGTCAGAAACAAAAGAAGCCAGGCAGAGTTCAACTACAGATCCTGTGAACTGATGCTATAGCATTTGACTCAGTCCTAGCGTGACGACACCTCTCCCACCTCCCAAGAGCACAAGGCTCCCAGCACTACTGGACACACAAAAATCTTCCTGCTAGCTGCTGCTCTAAGACCACATGGGTTAAATGTCCTGTAACACTGGTGGGGTGAGGAGGAGGAAGAGGTTCTCATTTCATTCTTGAAGCAGATGAAAGGAGTCTGAGATTTCATTTAGTCATCATCAAATGCCTGAGAGTTAGATACTGCACGGGACAAGCAAATAGAATGGTTTATTTTGGAGTAAACAAACACAAAATAAGGAAGTGAGACTATCTGTGCTGGGCGCTGCTATTAAGAAGGGAAGTCTTGGAGGGCCGTGTGAGGATTACAGAGGTCTCATTCAATGGGATGTGTGTCTCACCCACCTGCTTGATAAGCACGACTACCTTGCTCTGGGAATATTCAAAATACCACTTTGGATGCATCCAAGCGGAAGTGCACAGCAAAGGAAGACAGGATGCAAAGTGAGAGCTGGACATGGGAACAAGACTAATCCACAACTGGGAAGCTCCAATGGAAATTTTCATGCACGAACAGAACAAGAAGTCAGCCTCCCTCAGGTACCAAAACATCAAGGTATGTTCAAGTACATATATAACATCATCTCTCTAGAGATGGTTTTCTCAGCATCAAGGTGAGTTTCCAGTTGTTATCATTACTTTGCTGCTACTTTTGAGCAGCACAGTCAGGCTTTAAACCAACTCTGGCTCCTAATCCGAGGCAAAAAACTCTACCACATGAGGCAATTATATTTCACTTTCTGAGCACAGATTTTGTTCAGGATTACCAGTACTGAAAAATCAAGACTTGAAAGTTATCTTAAATAAAATATGGTGAAAAATTTTCAGCCTATGCCAAAGTGTTACTATGTTTTCCATAACTTCAAATACATATGGGTAGCTCATATGCCACTTTGGAAAGGTTAAATGAAGAGGGGAGTTTGAAACATCTCAAATTTCTTTCATTTAATCTCATCTCCTTTATCATAATTTCTGCAATGACTCCAAAATCCCCCTGGCATTCAGAAAGTGCTCAAAAGGGCAAGAAGTGTTTCAGGACATCACTCCTTGAAAATCAATTGAAACCAAGAGACAAACTCCTTGCTTTAGCTTAGACAGTTGTTCAGAAATGTTCGTGGCCATTCCTCTACTTACAGATTTATAATTCAATGCATTCCAAGAATGAGCATAAGCAGCTGGTGAAATGAGATTAGTTAGGCTCATGTCTCTGCTTCTTATTCTCATGGTATCACTGGACCATGACCCCTAGGCTGGAGGTGACATCCCTCATTCAACCAAAAAATCCAGGTCTGCAAGATGACCTGACGGACCAGATCCTCTGAAATTCATTAGCTAAAAGATGCTAACTCTGTGCCATCTTTTTTTCTCATGCAGTTTCTAGCAACCCTTATGCTATCTCAGATAGTTCAGAAAAGTAGGATACGCCACTGTCTCCTTCTTGGGACTACTTGAATACAATTCAGCTTCTAAATAAAACTTCTCAGGTCCTAATAGATCACTTAATATAAACAAATGTGCTTGAGAGGAGGGGGCAAAAAAACCCCACCACACCAAATCCAGGTTACAACAAAGTTGTAGTCACTTACAGGTAGGCACAAGCAGTGAAATATCTGCAACCATTCAGGACCAAGAGAGATGTGTTCATGTTTCACATATTAGATCTAAAAAATCAAAATTAAAAAGAGAAGAAGATGACAGAATGCATCTGAGTTTAACAATTTGAGGTAACAGCTAAACAACTAAAAATCACATGCTTACATAGTCAATTCATTAAAATAAGCTATTACAGCCAAGCATTTCCTAATCAGATAATTAGCAGCCTCTAATGCAATTAAGTTTACACAGCCAGCTAGCATAATTAGAAGACATAACTGAAATAGAACCATTATCACAGGATAAGGTCTTTTGTCTGATTTTTATTTTTCTTTAGAAAGCTTTAGCCAAAACTGTATGACCAAGGGAAACATGTAGACTCCATTTAAATGCTAGATGCATTTCCACAGAAGACCACAGGTTATTCTCAAAGTACAAGATGAAAAAAATCCATCCAAGTGATACAGAAATATCTTAAAACTTGATTACACTTACGCTATTCTACAATTCTGTCAGAGCTGTTGGCTGAATTTACCTTCTACCTGCTCTCGCAAGAGCTGACACCTACTCTAAGGTCCCACACGAAGCAAAGGCTCACAGTACTAGGCTGCAGCTCAGGAAGACTTAAAAGAGCAACTCCTTCTGCTGTGGGACCTGCAGACACAGGAGATGTTTATCTGGCTAGAAAGCACACTAAACAACATCACATTCAGTGCTAAAAATTTACCAACAAGAATCTTCCCACAGTAACAGCTTAAGGAGAAAGCAGGCAGCTTCTGCATCTTGGACTCATTCAATACTGCTTTACTCATTACCTGAACTGGCAAGTAGCTGCTACTGGGATCTACAAGAGACAGCAAACACTGCAGACAGCCTTAGGGTTGATTACAGTTTCAGGTCCTGTAGTCTCCTGTTCCTGGCTCTGTCACACATCCACTACTTCCACTCTAGTAGATCCTTGCAAATAAACCCACCAGATTTCCACTACCACTCATAGCTTGGGTTGCAATCAGATTCAAGTGTACAGCTGACTGCTCTTTTAGTCATTTGTTCTGGACTATATTTCTCTTTCTGAACAGAGAGCGCGTATGTATTTTCAGGCTTTACTACTAGTGTTCCTCTTTGAGGTTGTTTGCTGGTGCAACAGGACAACCCAGTTACCCGTGACTGGGGACGGGATGAGCAAAACCCTCAAAAAAGCAAACATGAAAGCCTGCATGTTTTACAGAAAGATTTCTTTGAAAGCCAAATCCCTCAAGGTCCCCAGGCAAAGTGAATCTCTGTATTCCAGTCTACAATGAGAGGTCATGAAACAGGCCCAATGTCTTTCATTTAGCAGAAATTTTTTTTTTTAAACAGTCTATGCCTGAACCTGAACTCACTTGCCTACTCCTATGCAACCAGCAAACCAAAGATTTAGGGAGATGGATCCCATCGTAGCTGCTAATGTTGGCAGAGAGCAATCTGATCCATCTTCTAAACCTGCTGCCCAGGATCTCTATAGAGACAGGCCTGCAAGCTGCAATGATCACTGCTGAACATGGAAGCCAAGTCACCCAGCTTAGAACAGACACACTTGCAGGGGTGGAGGTCAGGCGACTTGCGTGATCTGCTTTAACAGAGAAAGACTCAAGGACTGAATTAGGGCAAGCGGACGGAAGCACCAATGCTGCAGAACAACAGCTGTAAACTTGTACAGGTATCTTTGCACTGTGATAAACAAGCATAATTTTCTTCTTGTCTATTTGTGAAAAATAGTAACATCATTTTTCATCTGTTTATTTACATTCCTCTAGAATTGAATCAGGCCCAGCTGTCATCTGTAATAGTGCAATTTAAAGCTGTGGTACTCTGTGCAATGCAAAAGGAAATAAAAGGGCCTCGATAAATATGCAGTGCTCAAAAGGAACCACAAAAGCTATGAATCTCACCAGAGCAAGGGGAACTTGGGAAAAATCACTCTTTTTAGATCTTTCAAGTCACTCAACAGTGGCAACCAGGCTTAGCAAACCCAAAAAAGGTAGAGCAGGTCTGGGCTGATGGTTGGTGTCACATTTTATGCCTGTTTTGTCACCTGTGTAGCAAAGCACTAAAAAGAAAAGATTTTGACTGAAGAAATGTTTGCATGGGAGTCACAGCGAGAGAGGGGGCCAAAACTGAAGTGGCTTAAACACCTGCAAACATTTAAACCTAAACCAACTTAAGCCACACAAGATGGTACTCAATAACTTTCACATAGCTTTTGATGTAGGGTTATTTAAAGTTGAAGGATCCAAAGGTCATACAAAATCTGACACGTAAAAAGACCTTATTCAAAAGGTTGTCTGGATGGAGACGCTCTTGGAAGTCGCTAAACTCGTCTGTCTTTCCTTCCCCATCAAAATCTAGCGAGGCCTAGGAAACCTCAAGGCAATCCTATTTTTCATTGTGTGGGGAGAAAATATAGGCACCGTTTACCTTTTACGTATAAGACAGAGGTCTTACAAATGGTGGAGAATGAGTACGAGGACATAAAACAAGCACCCAAATCTTTGTCCAGATCATGTTTCTTCTGACTAATACAAAAGCGACTGCAAATCAAGAGCAAAGCTCCTCTGATTGCTTATTAGTAGCACAGGACAGCACGTGACCTCCCATCAGCTCCATCGTCACTTATTACAGGTTCTAGCGTTGAGTGCAGAGAAAGCAGTGACTTACCTTGCAAAAGCTGACATTTTTCTTGCTAGAAAGGGCTAGTTTAGGGAACTGGATCTGAACACAGCCTCAGAGGTGCGGTGTCTTTTTAGCCCTGCTTAGGTGGGCCTGGTACTCTTCAGAGGAAAAAAAAAAACCAAAACAAACAATGGAGCTGACACAGATACTGGGTCACAGCAAACTAGCTTAGTTAAAAGGAGCAGAGCGCTGAAGAGACTTAATTTTATTCACTTTGTTCTGGCTTCATCAGCAACTGTACAGCAGGATGGCAAAAAGCCAACAACTTTTCTAGCTGTTTTCCTACCTGTCTGTAAATTGTCTCCTTCTCTCCAGGAGCAGGCCTCTATTACTAAGACAACTTTCTGTCCTTTTTCTCCATTAGGACTGATTTGTTGGATAACAGGAGCTGCGGGGAGCCTGATCCAACCTGTTTTGCAGCCTCCTATCTCACTGGAAATTAGCACAACAGGGAGGCAGTAGAGCCAGGGAAGCAGGTATCCTCTTGCTGACACCCCTTCTCATTGCTTTCTCAGACTAGAGAATCCCCTCACCACCATCACTCCGGCCCACTTGATTTTAACTCTTTGTACTGTCTATTTAGGATTTATATCTTGGGAGGTGGAGGGAACAGCACACTGCTGCTGTCTTCCTTTAGTCCTGACAGACCTCACCTCCATCCTTCCTGCAAACAATTGGATCATGATTTAGGTGGGCCTTGTTCTGCTGGAAGAAATTTGGAGTTGTTGGAATTACTGAGTCTCAGGAAACTGGCTGTGCTAGTTAAAAGGATCAGGGGCCCACAACCTGCACTATTTCTTTATCTGTGGAGTTTTTTCCTAGACTTTGTCATGTGAAACTATTAAATTTTGAAAGAATGTGCCCACCTCATCTGGCCAAGTCAGTAATACAGATCTTCTATGCCTTTACTAACCCCTGATCTCTACAAAAGCTGATGCACATCTTAGGGAAAACATCCAAGCTCGATAAAAAGATTAAATGAAGATATTCCAGTGAAAAGAAAGCAGCTAAGCAGGAGAAGAGGGAAAGCTGTCCCCTGCCCAGGGGGAATGTACGCTTTCCTCCTGTTTCCTCCTGCCTGCAAAGGGAGCACACAGGGTCTTTAAACCACTTCCCCCCTTTCACCTGTCTTTCCATTGACCTCCTCAGGAAAAAAAAAACATGAACAACAAGAGAGAGGAGCAGACCTGCCTTCCATTATCCCTTAACACAGGGATTTTCTGAATCATTATTTCCCATGCAGGTTTCCTCACTTTGCAGCCTTCTGCACATGGCGATGGTGTTTTATATTTTTCCATAGTGTTGGAGAGGTGACATTTACTTCTACTTTTTAGTTACCTCTTTCTGCTAAACATCATTTTCTAAGTCTTAAATGATACAACCTTCACTGAATAAGGAGCTAGTTGAAGTCCAGCTCCTGACTTTTCCCAAAGAGTTTTGCAAAATCATGTTATGCTTAGCCAAAGCATACAGCAACTAATGTTGCTAGCAGAGTTCTAATATTGATCTTCTCTGTCTAGTTAAATTTGTGACTAAGAGACTGTAAACTTAAGATTTTAATGGGTGGAAATCGGTTCTCCACATATTCTACTTGTTTTCTTATTTTTTCTCTCATCTAGCAAACCATGTGACAAGGAATTTTTTTAAGCATTTTTTGCTTCAGCTCAGCATGTGGCAAAATTCAAAAAAGCAGCTTAAGTTTCATGGGAGAAAGTGTAAGCAATGTTTCAAACGCATATTGTGTCAACACCTTCCTCTGTCTCAGTAAACCTGGGCTAAGGCACCCAATGCAAATCACCTCTTGAGCTGCTAAAAGAACTTCAATATGTTGACTGCGGTGCAGGCTTCCTCAGATTTCTAAACACAGATTTGTTATGTTTTGTTTTACTGTGTGCTTCAGAGAGAGCATGCCCACATACCTGCGAAATAAATACCACTGCTCCCTCTCATACAAATACTGAGACATCAAAATTACTTTTGTTTCATCTGAAAGGATCACAGAAGCCTGTGTGATTGATTACCCTCTGCACATTCAAATAAATTATTTTCTTTATATATGTACATTTATGTATTTATATAGAAATAAAATAAGCAGCTCTAAAATGGCAGGGCAGCAGGATCTTTTACCTATACAGAGAATTTGCCGCCTCATCTCTTCCTATCAGGCTGAGGATCATAAGGTTCCTGAGCAAAACGAGCTCTTTTACTCTGACAAGACAGCTTGACAAATCCAATCACATTCATATGAGTGTGTGTGTGACCCACATAACTTGAGGGAAACAACTTTCAGGTCTGTCCTGGTTTGAGCTAGGACAGAACCGATTTTCTTTTTAGCGATTTTACTTTTCAGTTAACTCTCTTCTAAGTGAATGCACTCTCTGAAATTTGCAGCATGTTTTTCAGGCAGTGTCTGCTTCTAGGACCGATAGTGCCGGATGTTTACAGTTATTGCTGGAGTAACCATACAAATGGTATGCAGAAAGGCTCTTGCTTATACTTATTCCTATGGAAACGAAGGTCACTGCTTGGCTCTGTAGTCACCAGACCTCAGCTTTACACTGACTATGACACGTATGGGATGGAATACTTTGTTTGATCAGTTTTAGATCACCTGTCCGGTTTGCTCCTCCTCATAGGTGGTTGGCAGGTGGAAATGGAACAATACAACGGGCTGTTAAAAAGTACTCTGAAAGCAACGGGTGGTGGAATCTTTAAAAATTGGGATAAGCATTTGGCACAAGCCACCCTGTTAGTTAACACCAGGAGATCTATCAGTTGAGCTGACCCTGCTCAATCAGACCTCTTACATACAGTAGAAGTGGATAAAGTCCCTGTAGTGCATGAAAGGAATTTGCTGGGGAAAACTCTTTGGGTTTTTCCTGACGTAGGCAAAAGCAAACACATTCATGGGATTGCTTTTGCTCAAGGACCTAGATGTACTTGGTGGGTGATGCTGAAGTATGGTGAAGTCCACTGTGTACACCTCAAGGGAATCTGATTCTGGGTGAGAATACTCAATTTTGAGTATATGATGTTAATTGCTATGTAATACTAACAGATGGGCCCACCAAGCTAAAACTAGTTCACCTTTATGCTCCCAGTCCAAACATATTTGGAACACTTCAGCAGCCTGATCCACTCATTGGTGGTTTTGATGTTCCTCAGTGGCCCGACTGCGACCTTATGGGGAGAGAAAGGGTTAATAGGGAGCATCTGTCCTCCCTTTGACAGACAGCCCAGCCTTCAACTGTGACAAAGTCAGAGACAAAGAAATAAGAGCAAGCAGGCAACGTTAGGGGAAGAACAGAGGCTCAGCTTTGCTGTGTTTTGCTTTGAGCTTAGACTGGCCCCAGCAAAGAGTTAAATCTGATTTGTAAACCCCATCCAGACTTCCTTCACAGCAGAGCCAGAGAATGTGCTGCATTATAAACAAACTTTCACCGCAAGCCCAGAGCCGCTGCAGGCTACCCTGTTAATAACAAGTAGTCTGTGAACTAGGAAGCCTGGTTTCCTGCAGCGTGCTCCCATACAGATTCTCCAGTGCCTAATTAAAGTAGCTGGGTTCCTGCTGCCCCCTTTTCCACTGTGGAGGCATCAATTTGGATGATGTTCTCCTTCACCGTATCACAAGTTCTCAGGTATGTTTTAGGAGCATTTTATTTTACAGTCCCTGCCCTTCAGCTAACTTTGGTTCTAAGTGGCAAGAAAATTCAAATGCTGCTAAGGGAGCAGGGAGGTAAAGACCCTGTCCAGCCATATCAGCCTCATATTCTTAGGAAACTGCTCTCAAGTGTGGCTGAGGGACCTGCCACCCTTCAGTAGGAACAGCTGCATTCCCTTGGCCTGCTTACACCCTTCAACAAACCTGCCATCTCCTGCTTTCACAGCAGTCTGTGGTCCTACTGCGCTTTCAGTATTTCTCCCGGCTTGCTGAGAGGCAAGGAGCAGGCAGGCACGCATCTGCCCGCGGCACCAATTTCTGAATGAATCATTTCGGCAAAGATATTCTTATATGGTATAGGCCCTACAGGAGCAGATGGACACATGCTGCTGTGTTATATTTGTCAGCAGTTGGTAAGGTATCATGGGTTGCCCTAAGAAACATATTTATTTGTTTTAATCATCTAGTATTTTTAGTACCTTTAGTCTGAGCTGGAAACACTGCTCAGCGTTCCCACGTCCCCTCCACCTCCTGGATGAGAGCACAGCTGAGCATTCACTGAAGGCTGGATCTGATAGTGAAAACAAAATGTTGCCAATGCTTTTGGGAAAGAGCGTGGCTCGTACTTTTCAGAACGGTATAGGCCCGGATTTATGTCACCTACAGCTTCACGCATGAAACTGCATGTACATGTAGAAGTTAATTTAAGGGATTTTCAAACAGAAGAGCTCACAGTTTTAGCAACCTGCTTTTCACAGAAATGCTGTTTCTGTGCCCACATGTTAAGGTCTGAAATTCCCAACAAAGGGGAGCTCAAAAAAACCTTAAAAGACCGTTTTTAAAGTTTTTTCCCTGTCTGGCAAATCCTCCCCTCCCCACTTCCACTAAGTTTGGAAAGCTTACCTGTAGGTATCTGAATAATCAGAGAAATGAAACCTACTGTACACACTCAACTTGAAAGCTTACTTCAGTCCAGATGGAGAAATACTACTGCAAGCCTCTGAGTAGGGTCCTCTGGCAGTTTCTGGGTTAGAGTTATTATTTTATGACCTAGAGCCTCAACTCAATGAATTGTTGTGTTATAGTTAAAAGGGTATTTTGCAATGAGCATAACTTCACATCCCCAAAATGTTCCTCTCCTACCAGTAAATATAAACTGCTACATCACTGCAAACAGTGACAGGAGATGATCAAATTGACTTGATTTACTCTTTCTTCCACAGCTGCCTGTGGTATCCAGTCAAAAATAAACAAACAAGAGTAGGAAGGGGGTTGATTGGGTTACCTGTGATTGGGAGGATGTGCCTTTAACCCTGTGACTCGGTGCTGCCCAGCTGCTTTAATTGCAGTCGGTGGAAAAACTCCCTTTGATTTTAATGGGAACTAGTATGACACTGATGCTGTGTAATTCTTGTCCTAGATATTCTAATAAGGTGATTGGAAATCATCTAAGATCTGCAAATTCAGTGTGTGAGAGACTGCACTACTTAAGACAGGCTTTCATGACACATGTTTACAATACCAAATACAGAGTATCACTATTATATTTGCAGTCCAGGAGTTTCTGTTAACCCAAGTTATATGACACAAAATCATTATTTAGAAATCACAGAGCAATTTGACATGGGTATGAGGGGGCCCAGTGTCTGCCTAATGATCTCAAACAGCATGAACAAGACTAGATGAATAGGAATCGTTAGCTTATTATTTACACAGCATTTCTCAAAACACCAAGGGACTCTACCAAGTAAATGAAGAGTGCAAACTATAACACAAGGAAAGGGAAATAATGAGTTTTAAGAAGAAATTTAAATTATTCACAGAAATCTCAATCCTGCTGCCTGCAGAGAACACCAATTACTGTTTTACATGCACACAGCACACGCGTTCCTGTCCTGAAAACAAAACATGACTCCCTAAAACTTTGCCATCTTCCTCAGTTAATACCTTACTTCCTAACCCCTCAGTACGTCCTCAAAATTATGGGCACACTGAATTGCATTGCTGCGCAGGAGTTCAGCCTTCAAAAGAGAGATTGAGCTCGTGTAATGATCTCAGTGCTCAGGAAGAAGCAGCATTCAGAAGAAACAAGTCATGCCAATTCATGTACATGCATAGTACATTCCCCAAAAGTGAAACAGAGACATCCGAAATCAAAAAGAACAATGGGATTATCTACCTGTTTTGGACTACAGCCCGCAGGGTTGTAACACTGGAACATAAGAAAAACATTTCCAGCTTTACACAGGAGCTATTGAGTCTTGGTGGAAAACTCAAAAAATGCCAGTCCCTGGGCCAGGCTGGTGGAGGGGGCTGTCACAGCAGGGAAGAAATGGAAGTGCCCCTACTCCATTACAAGCAGCATCCCACACAACACACTTCTGTTGCCTGACTGGAACTCTATTCTCAGCTTCTTGCTACCCAAGCTTCTTGCTACTACAGGCAGAAACGCAGGTTTCTTGTGAAAGAGGTCACTGCCCCTGAGGTCACTTGCCCCAAGACAGCTGCAGTGATACCTAGAAACTAGGTAGTGTAAGCTGTCTTATCCTTGAATGCTTCACGGCAGGAGAAATGAATGCATAACGCCTGTGCCATATGTCAGAGGGAACAACGCTAAGAAGAAAGCCTGAGAAGCCATTCAGCAGATGCAGAAGTAAAGGACAGCCTCCCTGCCCGAAAGAGGAGGCACCCAGCAGCGCCTCAGCGCTCCCGCAGCAGGTACCTGGCAGCGAGATGCAAGCCAGAATCTAAAAGAGAAGGGAAAGAAACAAGCAAAACTATGAAAGCTGCCCTCACCTCAATCAGTTTGCTGGCGTCTCCTAGCAAGGGCTCAGCTAGTAATTGATTTTTTTTGGTTCAGTAACCGTACTGGAAACCTCTGAAAATGTTGGCATGTGCAAGCATGTGTAGAAAGACACTGATCTTAAACAAAACTATCAGTTTGC
The DNA here is from genome assembly GCA_013398225.1 of Steatornis caripensis. Taxonomy (NCBI): domain Eukaryota; kingdom Metazoa; phylum Chordata; class Aves; order Caprimulgiformes; family Steatornithidae; genus Steatornis; species Steatornis caripensis. Next base: position 222,794 of record VZSC01001499.1, read on the forward strand.
ACTAAAAACATTTCTCCTCAACGGTTAGTGCAAAAACTAATAAAATAACATTCTTCATTCAAAACTTGGTTTGTTTACTTTTTAAAATTAAAAATAAATAAATGAAACCTTAAAGTTAAATCAATATATTTTGAAACACAATGGTACAACCTTTTGTTTTGAAAAATATTCAAACTGTGTGGGCTTTTTTTTTTTTTCAATTTTTGTTTACATTTCTGTTTCTGACTGTCCAGAAACACTATCTTCTTCAAAAAATAAACTATGTAAAATGGCTCATTTTGTTGTTTTAGTTCAGCTTCGCACTTAACGCAGCATCAAGTACAACAGGCAGGTTACAGGAGACGTCCCAAAGAGCCTGCAAGCTGAAGGGACACAGTGAGCAGCCCTCCAAGCTCCCTTAAGCCAAGACACTCCCCTGTGCCACGCAGCTGTCAGTGCCCAACTCCCAATCCCCTCACTCGTGCTGCTTGCAATAGCGGCATCATTAATGCAGTAACAACAAGGGCAAAGGCAGTGTAACCCAGACAGCACAGGGATGATTTTTAATTTCAGGTGAAGTTTGGAGCATCTAAATAAAGCTGAGCATGTGCTTTGTATTTGCAGCCTTAACACAACTGTCATTCTGGTTCCTCATAAATAGCCTAAGTGCTTTCTTTCTCAGAAATGTATCAAAGACCGTAAAGTGAGGTGCTAGATCACTTAATTGCCAGCACCCAAGCAAACAGTATTATTACAGTGTCTAGAAAAGTCTCCTGGGGGATAAGTTGGGCATAAAAATTCAGCTGGATCATTAGGAGTCGATGATTTAACTGAGAAAGCAATATAAGTCTCCAAGTTGGCAACAGAAAGACATAAACTGAGTTGGAGGAATTATTTAACGACTAGCAGACCAATAAGGGAGGTATTTCATTGCACTGTACGATATTCCATATCACAGAAAAACTGCAATTCATTAAATGTGAGTTGTTAGGGGTTTTCTACCCCTGCAGCTAATCCCGGTCACATCAGTGACATTGGCGCTCTAAAAATTCCAAGACAAACAAGCATGAAAAAAAGTCAGAGGAGGCCAATAGCTCTAAGTATTGAGCCTCCCTGGTATCAGACAGAGCAGAGGACTTTGGGGTCTGCGTATATTGTGCATAACGTTGCACGTGTGCGACGCAACTTCCTTGCGCTCTATAGAGCCTGAGGATGTATAGGATACCAGTCTCAGATGCCAGAAGGCTGCATTCAAGTCCCCAGTGTGCCTGGGATGAAAAATTTTGGTTTGAATCATGCAGATCAGAGTCTGGTACCTCATTCATCTGCATGCCAGGACATCGGCTCCAACTTCTTGATGTGGTTTTCGGCAAAGTTGTACTGCATACATAACTCAGTAAACTGAGCCCTGGCTGGTATCGTGCAGACGCGCAGTCTGCTCTGCCATACCTCTTACCCTGGGCTCCAGAAGACAGAAGGTCCCTTCACTTTTCTTCCTCAGCTTCCCCATTCCAATGCACAAAGAAAACTGCCTCTGCTGCAGAGCGCTGATGGGAGATGTGAAGGACATGCAGGCTGTAACTAGTGCATCGCCCTTAGTATGTTTAATTAAGACAATAATACAAAAGCTATAGGTTTCTCTTAAATAGCTGCAGAAGTTAAGACTCTCAGCCAGCTCCCACTGGCTTTCAAGGAGAACGTAAGCCCCAACGTCACTGCAAGCCTTTCAGAGTGCCACCCCAGAAGTAAACAAGTATGGATAAGATGCACACAAAAAAACCCAGTTTTTTTTCCTACCTATCCATATCTCCAAGATTGGCAAGAGATGACAGCAATTTCAGATCCTACCCTTTTTCTCCTCAGCCCAAAGAAGCAAAGCAAAGGACACAGACTCAGTGGCAGGAATTCCAGGGTGGTAAGGCAGTAGGGAACTCCCTTGCTGCTCACACCACAGTATGAAAGAAGCACGCCACAAGAAATCTGATTGCTTGTGGTCATGAGAGCCAAGTAGCCCAATTTGACTACAAAAGAACTACACTGGCGTCCTTGGTTTTGGGGCTCACTGGAGCTCCACAGTGATTTCTTACTGTCTGTGATGCTGTTAGACTTCTCCATGTCCCTTCTTGAATCAGGTCATTCTCTGTATGTACCTCCCTGACCTACAGCAATGGGAGACACATTAAGACAGTTAAACAACATCTAGCAGTGTCGGTGTAAAGTTTAAAAAATAGCCAGCATTGGTGCACTGAGTCCTACTGAAGTTGGTTTGAATTTCAGAATCAACTTTTCAGTGAGATGAGTGAATGCAAAAAAACCCTGGTACTTAGGAAGAAAATGTCAGACTGCAATGAAGCAGAGTACAGTCACTTCTGATCTATGAGGGGTTTTTTTTCCCCGTTTTCATTAGGATTCTTGGAAGAGAATAAAATGTTCCTAAAAAACTTAATGGGAAAAAAACCGAACAATTCTTTCTGCAAAACATGTTTGTTTCATACTCTTTCAGCCATGCAAATATTTAATGAGTTCTATGAAATCTTCATTTCTGTCATCTCAAGGCTAGCAGATGCAGTCTCGGTAAGTGAATTATGGTTTAGATTCCCAGAAATCTGCGTTGAAATGGGAAACATGTGAACACTAGAAAGACCAATAATGCGCACAAGTATACTTTTGTCAGTTTACCTGACAAAAAATGTCCTTCTGGGGTGAGGTTTCAGGATGTTTATAGCTTCAAAGGTGGGCATGCAGCTGTCCATCATTGATTCAGAGGTGCTTTCTGCCAGGGAGCTTCCCTGTTTGCAGCAATGGTAGTTGTTATTAATCAAAATATGTCTAATCAAAATAAAGTTAAGTACTGAATTTTTTTCCTTGTAATATGCTTAAAGGAGGACAGGAAAAAAGAAGGGTATAGAAAAAAAATTCCTCTGAGAATTTTAGAGATTAACACTTAAGCTCGTGTTCATTCAGAACATTCTAAACTAAAAACATTGCTTTACAACAAACAAAAAAAAATTGCTTCAATGACTGGCATGATTTTGTTTACAGAGTTTGAAATATCTTACACTTCACAGGAACGACAGTAATATTTAGAAAAAAGAATTCATTTTCTTCCTTAAAAATAGCAAAACAATTAAAGTTTTTAAAAGTAGACATTAGGTTTTTTAAAGTACATACAATGACAGTAAAACTCTATCTTCTGCTGGAAAACATATTTAAGAAGTGAAATGCATTGGTTCTATTACCCAGTGTTATTTGATCTATATTTGGAAAATTAAAATGTCACTGCTGCCTCAGTAAGGCATGTGTTACTATTATCATATATTAGGATTAAGTTACTGTCTCAGAACTCCCAGTCAGGAGCAGGTCATACTGTAGCAGATTGTGTTAAAACACAGAATTGCACATGAGTCAAGTAAAGATTTTATTAAGATTTACTGCTAATTTTTCTCCTGCACTGCAAGGTCCACAGGTTTCTAAGGTTCGTATAACCAAGAGAAAAAGTAAATTAACTCTGTACCTAACTGGAGTCAAAATCTTTCTACTCAGCAGTTGTTTCCTGTGTACATGTGCTATTACGTTATATAGTGATTTCTTCCTAAAACCACATTGAATGAGACTTGCACTCTATCTCTGAAGGGTCTAATGGAAAAGTCTTCAAAATAATAGCAAATCTCACAACTAAAGGGCATGTCCAGTTGTTAAGATGACACTTCAGGATCTTGGGCACCAGGGAAAACAGCTAATGCTCTAGTCCTTCCTTGCAATGGTCTGGCTCTGTTCTTACGGTCTGACATTATCATCAACCAATGAATGAGCTTGAATGAAAGGAAAAACACTTTTCCTTCTCTGCCTGCTGGATGCAGTCAACAGGTACAGACTTTTTTTTAGTTTATAACAAAGGCAAATGCTTTAATTTGGGCTGGATTTTAAAAAATGTGTATCTACAGATAGATACGGAGATGCCGTGTGCAAAAATACTTAGTACTCCAGACAGAGCGCATTGCTGCCTGGGCAGGCTATGGCACAAGAGAGAGATCCATCACTCCTATGGTACAAAGAGCCTAGTGTAAGCCCTCTCTAGCTGACCTAAGAAGAGTTACTCTCAGGACAGAAAGGGTTTTGCTGCCTTCTCACTGCTCTAATGCTATGTTATTTAGTATACCATACTGGGAAACTTTCAATTGGCTTTCACCATTCTCACTTATGTTTGACAGTTTCCTAACAAATATTCTAATATTCTTTCCTGCTTCTGCCCTAGATTTTTCTTTTCTCTCTCTTTTTTTTTTTTTTTTTAGTGGTGGTGGTGGGGAACTGCAGCTCTCGTTTTCTTTTGCTTTAGAAAAACTGAGCAGAAAAATCAAAACATTATTAGTGTAGTCAATTCCTTCAGTGTAGCTATTACAGCTACCAAATATTTGCAATTCTGATAACAAATTGATTGCTTTTGCTGCAAGGAAACATCAGGCCTTGCCGGAGCGAGATTGTTGCTGCTGCTGCTACATATTGATGCAGTGTTACTAGTGATTTTATTAACGAGGAGGAAAAATAGGCTTGGAGCTTTCCAAGTGACCAGACTGAAGTCACACACAGAAAAATTTTTACTATAGTAGTATCTAAAGATCTCAGTGCAAATGAGGGTGTTATTATGCCAGAGGTTTGTTAACACAGTTGGAGAGCACTCCAGATCCAAAAAGGCAACAGGCCAAACAGAGGACACAGAAAGGGGAAGAAAAAGAAGTAAACACGTATGTGCTAGTGCCACAGAGCCACAGTGTGATGGGCCAGAAGCTGGGACACATTGCTGCTCTACAAATAAGGATGACCGTTTCCAAAGCTGCTTCAATGAGCTGAGAGTTTATCTCCTGCTTGCAAGATGACACAGCTATCATCTCACTGAAAAGCAACATCTTTGGCAGCACAGAAAATGCAAATAACAATGGCAAGGAGGAGGAAATGCAAGCAGCTTTGTCCATCAAATCTAGCCTAGAGGAAGGAGATACCTCCAATGTCAGCAAACATTCCTCAGGGCAAGACACTGGCGCAAGCTCTAGGTTTCCTCACGGGCACGGGAATTTCCCAGAGCGCCTCAGCACTGTTCCTTTGACAGCACAAGGACTTGACGGACAATCCTCAGAGCTGACTTGCACAGTGGATTCCCAGACCTATCAGAAAACCTTGGTGATCCTTTGGCCTTTTAATACAGACAGCATACAGCAGCCAAATCAAGGACAAGAGGTTCAAGAGGTTACTGCAAGTGGGAGAGTTGAAGGCATAGCTCTATAGTGCCTGTATCTTATAACGACCGGGGGCCAATTCCACCTATGCCAAACCACAAGCCACAGAACCATTAGTTTCACTCAGTAACAGTGTTGCTCACCTACGTTATGTTATAATGCATGCAGCATATGAATTTGAAATGACAGCACAGACATCTTTCCTTCCTCAGTCTGCGAAACATATTTTATTACAGACTTATGCTTTTCACCATGATTTTAATCCAGGACAAATCACTTTGCAATTGAGGAAAAAACCCCGACCCAATATAGCCACAAAGCAAAAAACTTAAGCCCCTGTGTGCTGTGTCTAACCCTGCCATGATGTCTGCCTCCTCTGCTGATGACAGAGATTTCTGATCAAATCCAAAAGGATACACACCATCCCCAGCTTCCTGCCATCTTCCACTATCAAATCACTTTACTCTCAGTCCATATATTCCACTACATTCTTGCACAAATCATAATCCATTTGCCCTGCTGGAATTTAAACATGCAATGCTGGCAGAAGTAAGAGAAAAAAATAACTCAAGCTGTGTGACAAAACATGCCCACACTAATGTGTAAAGAGGATGTTCTCCCATTCACATTTACCACAAGCTCCTCACGTCTGTCAATCTTGTTTTGATTAAAACAGCTTTCAGGGCAGTCCCCTTTGCATTTGTAAATGAATCTTTCAAATACACAAATACCTCACTGATGCTAGTAGTCCAGTTAAGCACTTCTCCTTTGTGGAATTCTCCATAAGCTCTGAAACAACCAACAGCCATGGTAACACAGACAAAAAGCACAAGACAGCTCTTTTTCAAGCTGTTTTGGGACTAAACAAAGGATCAGATAGATTAATAACCTTTTAGAAAGTTAATGGAAAAACAGAATAGGAAGTGCCCCATCAGGGAAGATTAATTGAGTTATGTCTAGATTATACAGCTGATTGCTGGGGAGAAATGAATTGTGCTGACACATGTGCTGGAAACATTACTCCTGTCCTGACTTCTGCAACCAGACATAGAGAACTCAAAAATATTTCTACAGGTTTCCAGTTGAATCTACAAGTTGTTGTTGAATCTACAAGTCTGAACACAAGGTGAGTGTCAGAAAAGAGTTGTTGAAGACAGAAAGAAAATTTAATAATCCAACTTCATGGAATTCTGTTCTGGAGTAGATCATAAAGTAGAAACAGTAAGGGTATGGTCCTTGAGAGAACAGAGCTGATCACAACACATGGGAAGTAGGAGACATGGGGCATCACCTGGAACTACATGCAAGAAAGGACTTTGGCACCACAAAGGACTCAGCACAATTACCTAATTCTTTAACCTAGGTTAAAATAAAATTAAGTACTCGACTGAGGTCTAGTCCCAGATATGCCTCAGTTCAGTCACTGCCTACCTCTTCAGCTACCTGGGAAAGGTTTCCGACAGAAGCTGTGCTGTTACAGACTCCCAGGGTAGTCCGAGCCAGCACAGCGAGGGACATGGTTAGGTTCACCATCCCAAGGAAACCTGCTCGTGCACCAGGATGTCATACAAATAAAAAAACTGTGTCAAAAAGTTATTTCCCTTCAGGCAATCCAGACACCTTGCTCGTGGTTCCAAAATCCATTCCAAATGGCAGGCAGATTTTAAGGCACTTACATCTCTCATTGGACATTGTTCCTGATGCAGATTCTTGAAATACAAGTGAAAACTTGTCCCAGATACAAGCCTAGATATTTGTATATCCATAAATCAGACTGGAAGTTCTGAAATCACCAGATAGCTGGAATAATGTGACATTCCAATGACTTCTACATTTTCTAACATTCGTGCTAGACAATTCATAAACACATAAGGAAGTGTAGCCATAAGCATACAGCTTATAAACTACAGAGACGAAGCACAGAAGAGGAGAACACATCCTGTACCTCTGATCCAGTTCACCATTCACCGGGCTATTTTTCTAAGTATCTTTTAAAATCCCAGCCTCGGTTTCCACCATAAAGTTCACTACTGATCAAAACCAAAGACTTCCAGGTAACTTGTACGAACAGCATATAGGAAGAGCAATGGAATATAAGCAGTGATAGGACATGAAAATCACGTGTGACACACAAGTCTAAGAAAGGATTGTTTGTTCAAATATATTATTTTTCTTAGTAAAAACCAAAAATGAAATTGAGCATTTGTGCTAGGAAACTGAACAATCATGAAATTGTTACTACCCTGACAAAAAGGGCAGCTAAGTGGCAGAAATTTAGGCTGCCTAGGGAGGATTATATCACACTTCTTGTGACGTTGTACAGGGAAGAGTTAGCTTTCAAATTGGCTCAAACCTTGCTCTCCTGGGGGCTGAGAAAACACACTTAGCAAGTTATCCCCTGAAATGCAGCACTCATAAGTTTATACAGTAGCTTGACTAGCATGGGTAATTGACAGGAAATTGCAAACATGAGCTAGGGGAGAAAAAGCTTGTTTGGTACAAAACAATTCTGAGCAACCTCAAACTTGCAACCCAAAGCATGTTATTAGTGCATATATAACAACTGTGTCAGCAGCAACAGAACAAACCATGGAGATCTTGGGAAGGAAATCTGAAAATGCCAGGGTTTTGGTTTTTTTCCCAGTTTCCTTAAGTCTTCAGGTTACTGACAAAATTTAATCACTTCAATTAAATTAGGTGTTACAGCTAATTTGGAGAATACAATCGTATTATTCTGTCACAAGCATGGGTTCTTATCGGTGGCAAGATGACTCACAGTGAAGGAACCCTGCTTTGCCGGAGTCGCACAGGGGCTGGAGAGTGCCAACAGAGACCATGTTTCAGACTTCAGCACACCAGAGCAAAAGACAGACCCCAGCACAACCTCCAGTGCGAGTCTCATCCCACCACTAATCTGCTAGTGTAACTTCAACTGGTCCAAAATAATGGCTGCTGATTCTCTGGAAACTATTCTTTGCTCAAAATACTGTTTCAATTTCATAAACTCAAAACCTAAAATTAAAAAAACAAATTGAGTGAAGTAGAAGTTCCCTAGGATCTCGCAATGGATTAGCAAAACGGATTTTCCTGTTCCCACTAATTCAAATCACAAAACAAACACCAGGATTTTCCACTGAGTAGTTAAAAGAATATTGGACAGAGAGAAAGGTGTCCAGAAATTCTTCCTGGTTTTGATTATTGTCCAGACAAGGATTCTCAGCTAAAGGTCCAAGATCCTAAATTAATTGCTTCTGATTCAGCAACTGCCAGACCCTTCAAACTTAAGAAATCACTTGGCAGTAAAACTTCATTTTGCTGGGGAGATTCTCGCTCCCCGGAATCACAGAGAATTTTGTGAGAAAATTGTATGAAATGGCTCTTCGATGCTGATCAAAGAAAATCGATCACTGGATATCTCTTACTGAGACCACTAATGGTAATACCATAAAAATCTGTTCCAACAGCTTCAGCCACAGCAGAGACCAAGAGCTAAACAACCAGCCCACAAGCTTCCCCATCTTTCTTTTGCAGATTGCTGCATAGTATAGCAGTTGCCTTGTACTCACTTGCACAATCCACCTTCTCTCTGTTGTTTGTACAAAAGCAGGGCTTGAGCCTGCAGGATTGTTATTCCACAGTTTCCTCTGGGAATAGGAAATTGTTTGACAATGCTGTAAAGTTAACAGCTGCGAGCTGTGTACTGATTTTATGTCTGTCATCTACACTCAGCTCCTTTCAAAAAAATTACTGACCTTGATAATTAAAATAAGGTGTTGAGGGTAACAGGGCTCAAGCGGTGCTCTCAAACAATCAGCCTTGGCCAGATGTCTTTCACGTGTACATTAGGACTAAAGGGGTAGAAAAATTAATTACATAAAAGCCCAAGTTGTCCCTTTTAAGCACCATTCCAAAATAGCACAGCGACATGCCTCAGAGATGTAGTGATTAGATTATCACTGGAGAATATGGTATTAGTTTGGGGAGTTTTGCAGACATTATTATTTCTTTTATGACAGCAGTTAAAAAGCCCAAATCACGCACTGTGAGACTCGAGATGGTGATTATACAGAGAGAAGGAAGAAGAAAAATCTCCCAGCCAGGGAGTTTACATTCTAAGTGATACTCAGGTACACTAATTATTAGGTTGCCTGACATTTAATCAATTGCTGAACAATTTAAATGCTTGACAGAAATGAAATATCTGTCTTTGATTTATGCATGAGCAGGTTTCTAGCAGCAAAAACCTAAAACCCTATAAACCAATTATTATTCCCATTACCTCATCCTGAGTGACTCTCTGGGATGATAAAGCCCATCTTATTTGGACTTATTGCTGAGAAATAGACTTCTAAGGTATAAAGTTCTCCAGATGGATGCTTTTTGGGAATTAGTTGAATAGGGGAGATTTAATTCATCCAAAAGTCAGTATACTTAAATACATGATGAACATAAAAAACTCATTGCTAATCCAAAGTGACAGGTACTAATAGAGTACTTAGTGGATTAATAGCTAGCATGCTATGTTGCCCAGACCATGCTGTTTATTTCAATCGTGTGCTCGAACGGATGCAGAAAATAAACTCAGTCCCTTAGGCGCATTTAATTTAAGTGGACAAAAATGCATGATTGTACATCTAAGTAGGCAATTGAACCTGTAAGTTTGTCTTTAAGATGCCATAATCCTGCAAGCTCTTGAGAAAAAAAGTCGTAAACCAATTTTGGAAGAACTTTCAAACAGCTACACGTGGGGGTTTTGAAGGTTTTCATTGCACTACCTTTTGGCAAAGTAAATTTTTCAGCTTTATAGCATTGTTTCCCCAGGTCTTAATTAATACCATGCACAGGTGGCATGCAGGATAACCACAGTAAATCACACAAAGGGTTACAAGTCTCTGAAGAACTGTTATTAAAGATAGTCACATCATAAAACAATAGGCTAGAAGGATGAAGCTGTCACACGCTACCCATTTCTGTTGGGGCTTTTCATGTCTACAATCTTTCCTCCTACAGAAGGAATCAAATGTATTTAGCCAGAGGCCCAACCCACTGAAAAAAAATGGGAAGGCGGACAAAAATGCATGAAAAGACTCTGTCTCAGTAGCGCTTTACGTGACTCGAGGTGCTGCAAACAGCGTACGTGATGAACAGATGATATCCCTCATACTCCTAGCACATTTTTGCAGTTGGTGTTTTGATGAAGGTAGCGTCAGGCTCCTAACAACTAACCTCTGAAATCCCCCAACTACGTGGCACCAGAAGTTGCAAGGGCCTAGGGAGTAAACAGTAGAAGGCAAGAGTTACTCTCTGTCATTAACAAATAACCACCGCTCCTTTTCTCTGACTGTGTATTAGACAGGTTTCCAAATCTAACCTGCACGATTTAGGTTGCATGTTTTTCTACTCTCACACGCTACAGAAAATATTCAGAATGGTAATTTGTTCAAAACTGACAATCTGCTCACTGCTAGCACTGTAACATGACAGACTCCTGCAGAAAGGCAGACTGAGCCAGATATTGTGAGATCTTCCATATTTAAAGGACTAAATCAGGTTTCCTGTGTTGTTGGAAGAAGGATCGATAGGAGGATGCTCAGTGCATCTCAGTGTATTCTTGGGAAGCTGCAAGGATCAGACTCTCTGTGCTGCCCCGCTCCCCGGGCAGGCTGCTCTGATCAGCTCTACAAGTCCTTGGGAATAAAGGCAACAAATAACTTCATTTTAATTTTTTCTAAGTACCATTTCAGATTTTCTGTTCTCAAAGGATATTTTTCATTCTGCTAAGAAACTTTGTCCTTGAAATCAAACTAACAGACTTTCCCTGCAGTGGCAATTCCTGTTTCAGCACACTCTAAGCAGTACTAATGCAGTAACACCAAAGGATGCACTGAAGAGTGAAACAAAGAAATTCCCACGACGGTAATAACATCGACCGACAAACTCTGCCCTCAAAAGCTATCACTGCAGGCAGAAGCAACATTCATAGCAACACACCAAAAATTAATCTACCTCAGTTTTTTGTATCCAGCAGTGGTGAGCAAAAGATACACAGGAAGGAATTAGCAAGAGCACAGGCATACAGTGGTCTTTTTACCATTTACTTTTCCACATTCTAGCAATCAGCCGATTACGGACTTGCTGAGCCAGAGGCTGTCCCTATGTCTAAAAGTGCTCAATGGATTTGTCTACCATGAATTTGTTTAATAATTCAAAATGTTTTACTCTGCACTGAAGAAACTGAAATATAAGAACTAAAGGCCACATCTACATTTGGATTGCTTCTAATTCTGCGATTCTGTGCTTATGCTAACTACTTTTGCAACTATTCTGTGCTGTCAATGGTACATTTCTAAATCATAGAATCATTTAAGCTGGAAAAGACCTTTAAGATCATTGAGCTCAAATGAACATGCTGAGGTGGAGCTCTCAAAGTCTTCTGGAGTGGCACAATTTGATATAGCTACATGAGATGCTTCCTAAATACAGACAAAGTATATTTCATTTGCCAAGGGTTATGTTAGAGATTTAGGGTAGAGTACAGATTTAAGCATTTTTTTCTTAAGTACTAGCATGGTGCATTATCTGCCAAACTATGTCTCCTTTTCACTCGTAATTGAAAACTGAGGTACAGCCCCATAAACAACAGCAGAACATGACCAGTGTCATGAAAAGCAGCATGAAGATGAAAACATCTTGACTTCTGACAACAGTAGCAAAACAACAGTAAGCAAACTAGGAAGTAAGGAATCGTTAAGGAGCCAGGTATGTTGCTTTCCTGGACTTTAATTCCTCTCAACAGTTTTCTGTTTGTTTTTAAAGTAAATACTGCGTATTTATTACTGAATATCTGCCAACTTCATAATACGGAAGCAAACAATTCTCTTTGCTTACACTGAGAAGCTGAGAAGGTAAGTAAATGGGCAGAAAAGGTTTTAAGACAGTGTCATCAGAGTTCAGGTATGAGCTAGAGGAAAGAAAACTCACTTCCCAGATAAGAAAAAAAAAAAAAGGAATTTTTCACTATACAGAGGCATAGTGATGTAAAGGTATTATAAAACCCATTTGAGTTTTCTGCCAGCAGAAGTTAGTGTACCAGAAAACAAAAGCCAAGCTATTCAGGAAAGCTTTTTTACTAGCTGGCCATAGGACTGATAGAAAATAGCAAGAATTACTAGTAAAAGGAAAAATAAATCGTCAAAGATAGAAAAGTTTTTTGACTGTGAGGGAAAGCTGTCCAAGATGTCGTATTTTTAGCAGATACCATATTTTAATCATCATTCCAGAAGAAAACCAAATTTCCTCAATTTGCATACCAAGATTTTGGAGCAGAAGCAACCCACACACACCTACCGCTACGCAGGTTTTAGCAGAACTGCACCCGGGTATTTATAATCAAATGACTCAGAACTCTGGAAGCAAACTCTACCACTTCAAGCACTAGATGCAAAATCCCATCTCTGCAGTAGATTTCAATCTTCCTGTGCATGAATGATCACTGTCTTCATTGTGGAGAGAAACATCTAACCCTCTGCTCAGTGTCTAAAAACTGAGTTGTTGGAAGGCACCTTTCCTTGACTTGAAAGCTAAATAAAGCTGTTTTATTAAGAAGTTTTGCTTTTTCATCAGTAAAACAAGCGTCCCCAACACAAAACATACTTGGTTTACAGAATGTATTAACTGGAAGTTTACAGGTAAAACTGTAGCAGATTCCAACCATGCACCTGAAAATTGATAATTTTCTGCTGCCCCATGTTCTGGTACAAACCTTAGTACTAATTGAACACAAAAAATTAATTTTGTGATTTCTAGTTAATAAACAAACCCATCATAATCCAGCAAAAGATTTCAGAGAAAATCCTTTACAGTGATACTTAAGAATTCATTTATTTTTGTTATCTAGAGACTAGGTGACAGTTCTTACAATATTCCTGAATCACAGAATGGTAGGGGCTGGAAGGGCCCTCTGGAGATCATCTAGTCCAACCCCCCTGCTAAAGCCGGTGCCCCCAGAGCAGGGTGCACAGGAATGTGTCCAGGTGGGTTTGGAACATCTCCAGAGAAGGAGACTCCACAACCTCCCTGGGCAGCCTGTGCCAGGGCTCTGTCACCCTCACAGTAAAGAAGTTCCTCCTCATGTTCAGGTGGAACTGCCTGTGCTCCAGTTTGTGCCCATTGCTCCTTGTCCTGTCGCTGCACACCACTGAAAAGAGTCTGCCCCCACCCTCTTGGTATTTATAAGCATTGATGAGATCCCCTCTCAGCCTTCTCTTCTCCAGGCTGAACAGACCCAGGTCTCTCAGCCTTTCCTCACAGGAGAGAAGCTCCAGTCCCCTCATAATCTTTGTTGCCCTCCACTGGACTGTCTCCAGTTGTTTCCTATTTCTCTTGAACTGGGGAGCCTAGAACTGGACACAGTACTGAAGCACATATTGTAAACATTCGTGAGTGAAAATATTCACATTAGTGAGTGAAAAACTTTGGAAGTTGCTGACTGGTCATTTCACAAAAACACCTAGCTGGGGTTTCACCAGGTGCAAGCAGGCAGGATGGGATGTGCAGGGGCCCAGGACAGTCTGACAAACAGAAAGGTTTGGATGAAACAGAAGAGTGTTTTTTCCAGTACATAAAACGACAGCAAGTTTTGCCAGAAATAAAGCAGCTTATTTCTCAAATCCCATGTTCTAGAGCCCAAAACGTGAACAGTCCTACTGCACTGCCAATCCACCTACAGGCGTTCATCACAAAATGTTTGGAATGGAAAGATTCTGCAGTTTGAACAAGCATTTATTTTTGTAAATCTAATCTTACTACAGCTTCAAGACTTTTCCTACCTTTTACCCTTGCTCCCTAAATGATCTCATAAAAGAAATGATATTTCCTTACCTGCCTCACTGATACACCATCTTTTATTTATATAAACACTTCAGAAACAAACACAATCTCTTTGCTAGAAGATCAGACTCATCCTCTCCCTCCCAAAAAGCTGTTTGGTGAAGTGTCACAGCATCAGTTGTGCCATAGCACTGCCTCAGAAAGGAAATCGGCAGGTACAGCTGTTCCTCAATGATAATCTACTCACACAAAGATTACACTCTAATTAGGAAGAGCTGAATAGGTTTCTAAAGAAACTTCGTCCAAACTGTCATTTAAACGCAGCCTGGGTTTATTATGATTTTCACAGAGCTAGGGCAAATTGGTTTCATCAACTTTGTTCATTCTCACAGTTCTTTTTCTGGTCTGAGTTCCGGCTAAGGGAGTGAAACAAAAGCAGCAACAATGCCATAAAGGGACAAAATGCTGCTCTTGCTGAAGTCATAATACACAAGTGTTAATTATCTCAGTCACTCTCATTCTGAAACAACAGTCTCTACTTGGCCATACAGACCTCCTTTCCAATTCTAATTTCTTTTAATTTAGGGAAAGCTCTAGGATAGAGCACCAAACCATGGCTCCAAGTCTCCCTCTAAGATGTTTTAAATGCAGGGACAAGGAAAAAAATTGTTCTAGTACTTCCTGATTGCTTTTTAAAGCAATTTAAAAGCATTGAATAGTACCTATTATTGATTCCCACAGAGAAGAGGAAAGCACTTGGAGCTACACAGACCTACTTTTCTCTCTTTTGGTAAGGGAGAAGCTGTTGCAAGAGTGATTAGGTATCCCTCACGAAGGGGGTTAGACAATGCTAACACCTCTCCTATGTAAAAGACTGAAGCAACAGCCTGCTTAGAAAGTTGGGAGATCCAACGTATCTTCACATTTCAAGGTTGTAGGCATCGTGAACTCATGAGATCTGCCACCCTGAGCAACATAATGGAATTTCACTCACTGAACCCATAATTTATTAGTAAACCAAGACACACATTACTGCAAAAAAAACCTGACCTTGATTTGAGATATTTTTCCACTGGAGAATCTTTTATCGTGCTTCCTTAAGTCCTTCTGTTACTGAACACCCTCACTCCTCAAACTCGCTGCCGTTACCTAACCTGGATTTCTCTAACATGAACTTCCAGTGTCTCCCTGGATACCGGCAAACCTACACCTTGACATAGTTTTTGTGTTTCTTCTCCACAGTACAACTCCAGTCAGTAACAATTTCGGGGGCACCAACCAGCGATTATCGCAGCTCCACCAGCTGAACATGATACTGTTCTCTTCTCCTCTGTCTAGAAAAGCTGGTAATGGACCAGAAACTGGATTGAAGCAGAACACACTGAATTCCAGCATTTGGAAACAGCAAACATTAATTAGATCACAATAGCTTAAATGTTTCTTTTACGAGACTGTAAATTTGTTTATAATGTGATTTACTACAGACAATTTGTTGAGGAAAAATTCAGTTGCTGACTGTTCAATGAACCTTGTATGGTCGATTGTGATTATCTGCTATTTCCCTTCATTGTTTTCTGTTACACTGTGCTTGAGTTGTCTTCAAAATTAAATACCTCTAACAAAATATGTTTCTTTTTTTAAAAAAAAGCAACAAACTCACACCACAAATAACACTCAAAAAAACCAAACTCTGGTTCTTGTGAGTGACTGTAAAACAGCCTGGAAATCACAGCTGCTTAAATCCCGTGATGGAACCTGAAGTTTAAGAATCATAAGGCACATGTTCAGGGTTCTAGCTGCCCATCAGACCATATACGCGACAGGATCTAAGAAACTTGTTAATGGTCATATTCTGATGCTAAATGCAGCTCCCACCTTTACTGAAATCTGGAAGGAGTTTTAGGCTCTCCTGATGTTTTCTTTAATGGGATCCACTTGTTTAATTGTTTGCAGTGAAATTTAGGAGAAGAAATTAAAAAAAATCCTGCCCAAAAGGAAAAAAAATATATGACAGCATCATCATTTTGTGTATTTGGTGAACGACTGATGTCATAAACACATTTCCTAAACATGTTTCCTGTGCTTGAGTCCTGAATTTGTCAGGATTTGTCAAGAACTGAAACACATTTGTAGATCTCTGATGAGTTCTAGACTCACCCCCAGAAAATCAGAAACGTCCTCTGGCTAAAAAAGAGGATTTTTTTTTGTTTGTTTCATGAAACATTTTACATTCCTTAACACCAACATTATGCAGATTCTCTGCAAGTCAAACAGCAACACACTGAATTTAAATAGCCCTTGAAGTGATTATTACTTTTTTTTAATTGCCGTTTCACAGTTGGAAATCTTACAAAGGTCACCACGTTTGAATTATACTCGTGACTGACAAGAAAAACAGAAATAGCTAACTACAATAACTCTAAAAAAACTGAGTAACAGCTCAATCTATTTGAGACACTTAACAGAACCACAGGCTTCAGGATCTCAGAAGGCAGAAAAACAGTACATCTGAAGGGAGAGACTCAACATAATAGAAACTGGCAAGTGATACCAACTTCATTATAGAAACTGCTAATTTGGATGGAACAGTGTCAAGAAGAATTATTTTAATGAAACTATCCTCCAAAACATCAGTCAGTAACTCCAGTATGGTTTGTATACATTTTTCTAAGCTGGCTTAAATTTCGCAGTTTGATTCATTCTGAAGTTCTATATCATCTTTCTAATGATTCCCTTCTGCAGAAGTACACCATACAGAGACAAAAACAGAAAAACAAAATACAGTAGAGACTAACTGAACTTTTTTTTTTTTCTGCACTGTGACTGCATTTCCTTGGAGTACTGGCAAGAAGATGCTTGTCGTACTGCAACAAGCACAGAAGAGATATGAACGTACTACGGAAAACTAACATGTTATTCCTACACAGAAAAATAGCTGATTTTTTCTTATATTTTAAACTATATACAAAACAGCACTGTTCATTAAAAAGCAATTCTTTAAAAGTTGAAGACTTGGAGGGCACATAAAGCAGAAGTGATGTGCCTTCTTAGCACAGTTGTTGAGTGGCAGATCTGCAACTGCGTAAAATGCGTGCCGTAACTTAGCATTTGTGTTTCAGAGACTTACAATTTGGGCTCTGGACAGGATTGTTTCAGACACTCAGAATGCACACGGATGTCCCCTTAAGCACCTTCTGAAGTCAGTGCAAATCTTTGCTCTTAATTCAAAAGGACAATGGATAAGACTATGGGGCACATATATTCATAAACAGTAATAGGACCTCGGTAGTAAGAACAGAACTTGAAAGCTCTTTTTTGATGCATAAAAGCATTTTAGGCATTTGATAGTACAAACACTACCATGTAGTTTTTTACCATATCTCACTTTCCACTACGATTACCATGTGATGATTATTATGAGGAAAATAAAGTCCCATCACTCAAACTGTATGGTTTCCAAGTGGGTGTTATAATCCATCTTCCACTGACGAGAGAATCAAGAAAAAGGTGAATCACTTCTTGGAACTCACATACTATATATCAGACAGGGACATATAAAAAAAATACATGTATCGTTGCAGTGAAGAACACTTTGCTGTGTGCCATGGTTTGAAAAACATAGTTTCACCGTGATCTAACTGCTTGTTTCTCCATTCAGGTTCAGCACTTATGAACAACTCAAGACAGGGCCAGGCCTATCTTTAAATTAAGAGCAAAGACTTCCCTGTCTGGGAAGTCCTACTGCTCCAGTACAAGTGTGCCTTGCTCGCAATATGTGTATTCAGTTTGCATATCTTATTTTTTCATCGTTGGTTCATTGGTTCATCATCAGGTTCATTGCTTTCCAGGGACACCCAATGTACTTCCAAGAGAAAATGAGATTTTGTGAGAAAAGCAGCAGCAGCTCTGGGTTTCTAGGCCCCTGACAAAGAATTTAAACATACCCGGATCAGATGTCCAGTGAGTTTTGTAACAAATTGAGCAAAACTGTTAATGTTCATTCCTGCTGAAATACAGGACACATTTGAGAATGGGATCAGTCTGATCCTTGGACCACCAAGGTTGCTCAGAAAAAGCCTCCCTTGCACTTCTCACTGCAGATCAACATTTGATTTCTCTCCTTCCCCCTTCTGTCTCCCCGTTAAAGTTACATACAATCAAAACAACAAACAAGCAAAACTCCATTACTTTGGTCTCACTTAAAACATCAGAGGAAAGAAGAAAGGGAATGGGAAGTCCAACTCTTTGGTGAGACTGAACACACTTCTAATCCTAATTTCTCAACAGTAAGTGAGAGCAAAGAATATGTATTCAGTGACATTTGGAAAATAACAGGATTCAACTTCACAAACCAACCAACTTTGCAGCCCACCAATTCAAAGCCTGTTGAAGCCAGAGGGATCTAGTTGGATTACTGGAAGATGTTCAAGCCTCACATAAGATCAGGTTTTCTTATTTTGCATTTCCATAAACACACAGGCAGCGACTTCTCTGATCCATGGAGTGGACACGGCCTATAAATGGATGTCGGTCTCTTTTCCAAAATAACAAGTGATACGATGAGAAGCCTCAAGTTGCACCGGGGAAGTTTAGATTGGATATTAGGAAAAAATTATTTGCCAAAAGGCTTATCAAGCATTGGAACAAGGTGCCCAGGGAAGTGGTTGAGTCACCATCCCTGGAGGTATTCAAAACGTGAAATGTGACTCTTAGGGATATGGTTTAGTGGTGGACTTGCCAGTGTTAGGTTTACAGTTGGACTCAATGACCTTAAAGGTCTTTTCCTAAATGATTCTATGAAAAGAGATTGACACAACTGCCTGACAGCTTTTTTGCACTTATTTCTGTGACCTCTCTCATGGCTCAGACATCCTACTGCAGGAGCTCTGCTACTCAAAGGAAGTTTTCACAGATGTGGAGCACCCTGAGGATGGCACGGCTCATTGTGCTGTCCATAGGTACAACCAGCACACCATCTCAGGTTGAATTCTCCCTGTGAACCTCAGCTCCAGCCTCCTGGAGGTGCTTCCACCCAGGATTTGGCATTGTATCTACTCTGGAAGCTGGCAGGCAGTATCTACAACATTAGAAGGAAGAAAGAGAGCCCTAGCATAGACACACAATCATCTAAATGGTGCAGCTATTGGAATGGATTGGGAACGGATTTGGCCAGGCCAGTTAGGACTCTCCCAAATAGCGTTAGGACACAACTAGGGGATTATCAGGATCTGTTTGCATTTGGTAGATTGGATGAGGCCATCGAATCTGCAGAGAGGAGCATTCAGCAAACTGGTGGTGAACTGAGCCATGCCACTCTGCTTTACCCTTATAGCTGGAGAATAAATCCCGGTCTGGTTTATTTAATAGCAGGGACAGCAAATTGGCACAGGCAGCTATTGCAAGTTTTAGCCCCCAGGCTCTAGGTCAGAGTAAAAGCCCATGCAATATGTCTAGAGTCAGGCCTGCTGCAGCTGCTATTCACAATTATGCACTGATAGCAGCCCTTGCTGGTGCCAGGTTGGACCTAGCCATCCACAAATATTGCCATATAAGTGGGGTTTGTGGTAATCCTCCATGGTCTGCTGCAGGCTGAGAAGACTGCACTCCTCCAGCACAGATATCCAGCTTCCTCATGCACTGGATCTTTGCGCAGATTCAAACAGCAGTCTGGGGGAAGCTGTGTTCTGCCCTCACTGTCATGCGATAGGGCGTAGCTAGTTGCAACCCAGAAGTCTCCCAACCCTGGCCAAGGTCTCAGGCATTTCTTAAGGCAACTGGGAGGTCCATGAGCCACGTTGCGATATTTCACTGCCTCTGCCCATGGCCCTGAAACCTGCAATCTCAGCTCTGCAGCCAGCTCTAGCTCATCTCTTCAGCTTGCAAATACAATACTCCCAACCATCACACTCTGCCTCAGGAATAGCAGGGCACAGGATCATTTCTGACTCGCATTCATTTTTCTTCAGGGAGATGCTGGAGCATAAACATCATTCAACAAAAGCAGCCTTTTCTTTCCTTTCCATACAGACACATTTAGCTAGGATTGGCAGAAGGAGGTAAGCCTCCGGGAAGACATTATCCTGACAGCAAACACTGGTGACTGGCTTTGTGTGTATGAATGTGTGTGTTTGGCAGGCTCTAGATGCTAAATAAATATGGGTTATTAATAAAGCACTAGCTGGAGATGGAAAATAAGATTGAATGCCTCATCTTCCCAGAGCTGTTTCAGGACCTTAGTAGGGAAATAAAGAACAAAGACAATGGAAAATGGAGAGTCATAGGGGAAGGACTGGAGGGAAGGGAAGGCAATAAAGAGGAAAACAGCAGCAAGGAGGAGACAGTAAATTCGGTTGGCTGTAAAAGAAGCTCAAGCAAACAAAGGGTAACAAAATAGCACCGGTATAAACAAAATGCCAACCCCCTCTTGCCTTGTCAAGATTCAAACCAAGACATGAAAACCCGCTACCTTGGCCAAGAGCACTTGTGAGAGTCTGGGAAGGAACAACAGACAAGTAAATAACCTGAAAAGGAAAAAAAAAGGCAAGAAAACCAGGTATAACACATGCCCAGAGAAGGAGCCCTCATACCAGACAGGGGCTTTAAAGTGCTGCAGGACTCTACAGAAATGACTAAGAGTCCCAGAGGTGCTCTGTTCCTGCCTTCATCCCCACTGATGTCCCAACCTGCCAGAGCCATGCATTTCACCTGCTCTTCTGTGCCCAAGTAAAAGCCTGTGCTTGAGAGACAAGCGGCAACAGATTTTCCTTTCACCTTGCCATTTTCATAACTTTTTCCAACTCACATATTACACATACCTTGGAATCACATTTTTATATCACCCCTTCTACAAATTAACCACATGCATTACTTCTGTGGCAGTGCTATACTGTCATACAGTAAGACTATAACAACCTAAACATGCAAATGTCTTATCAAAGCACTTAGTACTACAGCAATATTTAAACTCAGACTACATGTATTTTAGCCTAGCAAGCCTTTATATTTTTACACTTCCCAATTAACAAAGGGGCTAATTTTCTGGATCAAATGGCAAACTGCTACATCTGTCTTTACATACATATAATTCATTTATTTTTGCGAAGAAACAAAGCACTTAATTAATTAGGTCTTTTGGGCCTAGTTTTCTTCTAATTGTGGTACAGTAGTCCTAAAGCTATCATACAAGTAATAAAGGCTACAGCTTAGAGTTACTGTCATAGTTTTGACCATGGCTATAGACGGCTTCAAATTTGGCTGCCTGGACTTAATGGTCCCAGGATGCAGTCTAATTTTCAGGGACCACATCCACAACTCCACTGGTTTTAACGGCAGGCTTGCAGACATAAGAAATTCAGAATTTGGATAATTCACATTACTTTTATGTAGGAGTAGAGCCCCTTACCTCTCAGGGCTCCTGAAACCTGACCCGCAGCTATTTCTTTAACTCTCTCCAACACACATCACCAAACAAAACTCTTTTGAAAAGCACACTCTCCTTAGGTTTTGACTTAACTCATTCAGGCTTTGATTTATCACCTTTGTTCTCTGAGATGAGACAGACACCGAAACTATCTTTCAGGACAATGGCATCAGAAAAAGACCACACTGTAAAACAAACTTACTAGTTCCATACATTATTTTTAACACATGACTCAATGCATACATTACATAGCTGGGCTTACTACCTCATTCTGCAGAAGTCCAGCCATGGTACTCAGCATGTCCACATGCAGATAAAGCACGTGGTCACAACTGCTTCAAAGCATGCTGGTCTGACAGTCCATGAAAAATTGACGTGCATATCCACACAGAGGCCAGGACATGTGGGATGCATTGCTCTCGCTTCACAAACCCAGGTCAGCTATGTATGAGGAAGATGTAGCAAACCTATGTCAACTATCAGAATACAAACTGTTCACTGGCACTCACAAAAGGCTTACAGGATAAAAATCCAAAAGGCAGGACAGCTGAAAGCCTTCCTATTACCAGTCTTATTCTGAAGCACCATTACCAGCAAAAGCTTATTTAAAAACAGTTCAAACCCCAACAAGCGCTATTAAGACAGAGATAACATACGATTCCTTTGCCTTCCCCCTCACAGCAGGAATACACGATACCCCTGTAGTGACAACACAAAATGTTCAGTACGAGGTATCTTAGGTGGCTCTCAGCCTTAAATCTCATTTTAGCACTCATTTCTACTCCCATTACTAATATTTTCTTCTACTCAGGTACTGGGCCTTTACATGAAAACACTTTGATTAAACTTTGCAAGCACCCTATGATACAGCGCATGTATCATGAGCCTTCAGACAGTTCTTAACTGAAAACATACGAGTGGGTGTTTATGGTAGGGTTATACAAGTGGAGAAAAATAGGCTGATTTTATGGAATTATGTGACTTTATATATCCTTTATAAGCACGTCAACTGAAATAAAATATACTGATAAGGCAAGCACTCATTATCCCCTGCTAGCTAATTAAGTGGAGGTCATTGTATCTTGAACTAGTTGTGTATACTGTGCATCACTCAGAAATCAGTCTTATGCAACAGCTCTGCCTTGAAGGCGACATCAAAAGCCTGAAATCAAGACACTGCTACATGCAGTGTGAAGATAACAATGACAATTCCATTTTGTTTTATTATTCAAAGAAAGAATTTCTAAGAAAAACACCACTGGAGACTAAAACACTATTAGAGATGCCTAACATACAAAAAGCTCTATACAGTGGATGCTTAACAACAGATTCAGCAAAAATAACTTAGCTGCAGAGTTGGTTTCGGTCTTTCAGGTAAAACATTCCACAAAAAACAAAACTCTTGTTGACAAAGGATTTCTCCTGCAAACTTTATACTCGTTTCTTCCCTTTGTCCTGCAAAAAGAGAATTTCTGTCTTTGGCAGACAAGGGAAGAGTAACTCAAAGCCCATGAAACTGCAAACAACTTCCTCTCTTCTCAATTAACTATCAGTGTATTTCAGCACCAGTATATGTAAGTATTTTTGAGTCCCTCTAGTAAACAGCTTGAAGGATTTCAGCTAGTATTTACGTAAAAGCTTTTCCTTCCTTTCAGTCTCCTTCCACCTAAGCTCATCTGCATTTCTGAAAGGGAGAAGCAAGTGATTGTTGCAGCTTACAGAATCACATCAGCAGCCCACTTGTTCACGGCGCTCTGGCAGGTGGTTATGCTTGGCGTCCCGCTCTTGTTTTCTAAGGTAGCATGGAGAAGATCTTGTCTCCTGGTTTATCCCTGCTTCTGACAGTTTGTTTTCCAGGAAAGGAAAACAAGGGCCATTATTTCTCCTCTTCTACCCAGCACAGGCAGCAGAGCTGTGTTATCCTGCAAGGTCCCTAATACAGCACTCTGGGAGAGAAAAGGATGGAGCTCTCTGACCTGGCACACCGCTAAGCTACATGCTCTGCTGAACCAAGCTCAGAGCAAATACGCCAAGCGAAGGGCCTGTTCCAGGTAGGCAGTCATTCCTGCTGGCAGGATAAACCCTGCTTCAACAAAAGGATTATTCACATGAGTATAGACTACTTCAGTGACAAAGAGCTTGCACGATAAAGGTTGCAAAGGGAAGAACTGTGTGAAACCACCATGCACACCACATGCAGCCATTCTCGATTAGTCTCACACCTGAGGACATGCTGCTACCATCACCAAAATCTGTTTTCACTTCAGGTGTTTGATGTTAGACTCTCTGCCTGCCAAATGTTTCCTGCAGCCTAGGGATGGGAAAGGTACTTTCTTCTCTTTTGTCTTTTTTTTTAAGTTAATCTGGTTACTGGCAAAGGCACACATATCCCACAGAGAGACATGCAAGGAGAAAATTTAGATGATTGCTGATGAATCCTCCAAGAAACCATTCTTCCAGGTATTCCACCTTGCTCTTCTAGGCCAAATTTTGGAAACCTTGGAGCAGATGCTGCTTGCAGTAGAGAGCAAACTTTCAAATGATTCATGGCTGGGGATTTCTACCTGCCACCGCTTGTCATCATATTTCTCAGAGGAGCTTATAAAGCTTGCTGAAGGCAATAAATAGCTTCCTAAACCCAGCTCATTCATATAGTTATATTTTGATTTCATGAAATGGTACAATCTATAGCCAACAGAAGCCAAACAGAACAAAGTTTTCACTGCACTTCAACAAAAGTCTTTTTACTGCTGGAATTGAAAATTTATACCACAAGGTTGTAAAGCTTCGTAGTTGCTCAAAAGGGTTCCCTGACTGTGATGGGTTTGGACTGTTTTCTCAAATCCACACTATCTTATACGCTGTGGCCTAATACTGTTATTACCCAGCAGTGTCATTTCCTCATGATACGTTCTGACATTAAAAAGCTGTACCTACACTGGTAAAGTAAGCATGGCTAAATAGAGAAAAGCTTGTGAAAGCCTCGTGAAAGGGGCATCATGCACAGTACAGAAGCCCCAACCCATTTAAACTTTGGGTCCACACTCCCCAAAGTACCCCTATCATTATCCACAAGGATTACTTATGCAAGCAATACACAGGAGACCAGGAATCAAGGGCACTAGCGGAAATGCAGTTACACTGAGCAATCCCTTTGGCTGATGGCAGACCCTGTGAGAGGTGTTATTTGGAAAAGAAAATGTCCCCAGCCCCTGCTGCAAACAGCCATCAAGCACATTGCTTTGCATGTCTCGGGAATCTGATCCAAAGCAATTGGGGAAGCAAGTAAACCAAGTGCCTTTGGAAAGTGGTATTATTACAACCTCCTTGGGGAAAAATGTATTTATCCCCTAAGTAATGATCTCAGTAGGTAACTGCAAAAGCAGCTGTTTCTGTTTATTCCTCCCCATTCCTACAGATACATTGAAGTGTCTCCAAGCATCTGACTCCTCTCTATCAATGGAACTATTCATGTTATGAAACATACCTCACAAAACCAGGGTGGAACATGATAGGCAGAGGAACAGCAGCACCTCAAAAACCTGATTCCTGGAAAGAAGAGCACATGCTGTATACAGGCTCTGCATGAAGCTGTATCTCAGAGTACATCCCAAGAACATCTTGGGAATATGAAGACCATCTGTTCAAACCCAGTCAGAAGTTAAAGCAGACACAAAAGCCGGGCTTTCCAACCAGCACTGGAAAAACTCAGTTTGTGCTCAGGGCTCTTTCAAATGAAAAAGGTTAGCTAAAACATCATAACAACATTGGTCTTCTCCCCACCTTCAATGATCTAACATATCCAAATTGTTTCACCCTCAGTGTTCTTGGTACTAAGAATAACAGCCCCCCTTCCCTATAGATACTGCTACTCTTAAGCAGTCTCTGAACCCATAACAGACATCCCACAACCACAGCCCTTCTCTACATGCTCCTCTCTACTGCACCACATCATCTGGACTGGTGGGCTACAGGTTCCCAACCTTTCTTGTCCTGGGCCACAAAGATGAATTCTTGTCCAGGGCTACTCCCCTGAACTCCCAAACACACCAGTGCAGTTCACTTAAGTCTACATCTGGGTGCTACCTACCCTTCTGTTCTGAGGAATGAGCTGCTCTAAACCTCTGCTTGGGCCTGTGATGGCAAACATCTCACAAAACAGTACATTGGATCCCTACTATAGCAGTTTTCCACAAGAATGGTCACCAAAATTGTGGGATGCAACATTTCACCAAATGACCTCTGAGACACAGTGCCTGTGCACTATTATCAGAAGGTGGTACCGCTGCTTACTGTGCCAGCAAACACACACTATGCAACAAAGACGCAGCAGAAAAGTCTGCCAAATATAACAATTCTCAGAGCAACAAGACTAGTACTTCGTACAAGAGATAAGTTGAAAAGCATGCACTTACCGCACGTGCTTCCTATCTCAGTCTCTGGGCTTATATCTGCGTTACCTGGTTAAGTGACTGTTAAATAACCCAAGATGACAATATAAGCTCAGGAAAAGTCTTTATCTTGATCTGGAAGTGTTGAAGTAATCTCCAAATACGAATTCCAACAATGCCCAGTACAAACCTATTCTTCAAAGCATAAACAGATCCCCGTACTAAATCAAGCTTACTTACATCTGATAAATAATAGGGGAAAATGCTTCAGAGGAAAATGCAGCAAACTCATTCTTGCGTATTGCCTCTTGTCAGCAGTTCCTAAAGCAGTTAACAAAATGCAGTACAGTCCTTGCTACCACTGAAGAAACCAAAGTATAAGAAAAGGGAAATGGTTTGTAAGCAGGAAGAGAAATTAGATCTTCTGAACAACCCATAGTGAGTTGCTTTCTCCACCTTGGGAGAGCATGTGTCTAAGAGCATGTCTCTTCCAACATAAGCAGAGAGAGGAAAAATCCCCAAACTATCTCTTAGCATATGAAAAATATCTTCAGAACATCAGTCAAAATATTTTTATTACCCATACAACCCTTTTGAAAGAGCATGAAATAATAAGAAAGTATTAAAGTATTAACGGGGCACTAAAATGGTAGTTTTGTTAGGTGAAAACAGCGTTCTGGGAAAAAAAAAAAATTTCTCTTTATTCCTGTGTCATGAAAGGAACTTGAATCATAGCTGAGCAACTGGCCTTGGAAACATTTGCTCCACACCTAGCTCTAAGTCTCTGTCTGCGAAGACATGGGGAAACATTTGAGTTCCGTTTGTGAAATCGGAGTGAGGTTTTTATCCACACATTTTGGCAATGGTCTCTGGTTGTACAATGATTTCCATACGTTTATCACTTCTAAACAAGAGCAAAACAGTATGGTACCAACTGCTTCTGTTTACATGATCATTTAGCCATGACATTTGTTTTTTGGAGAGGATGTTTATCAGGGGGAAACAAATGATTTTCAAAGTACATTTCGCTCTTTGACACTGAAATCAAAGACCTTGCAGTAGGGAAGGGAAAAATCTGCATTCATTAAAAAAGGAGCAAGGTCAGAACAGCATAAAAAGAATGTTGGATAACATAGATAGAACTGGAAGTAACACTAATGCTTGAAGTTGTCTGACATGTCTCATTATAAGACCTTGTTTTCAATTACTTACAGCTTTGCCAAATATACTGGTTTGCCAGCAATTGCCTTTGCTAGGTTTCTACCTCAGGCTGGGGCTTTTTTGTTTTGTTCTTTGGGTGTGGAACTTCAGAAAAAAACATTCTGTTTTTTCTGAAAATTTGAAACAGATTTTATTACAGAAAACACATTTGTTTCCCTCTAAAAAATAAATAAGCATATCAGATTTGAACAACTTTCTCGCTGAGCGGCAATAATATTGTAGACCTAAGAGGTTAAGTTTTCATTGACGTCACAGGAAAAAGAAAATATTCCTGTGATGTAACATACTTGGTTGACTCTTTTATGAAATCAGCAACTGTACAGCAGCGTCTTGTGAAACAGAGCAACTGGCAGTGGGATTCTCTTGAGAAGTAAAGGAGGATGAGTGAAGGCAAAGTTGAAACAAGGACTGGCTATAGCAAGAGACTGAGACTGAGCACCTGAAGAGAGGAAGAGATGAGCTTTGCAAAGACTAACAGTAGATGAGAAGCTCCAGGAAAACTCATGCACTCAGCTGTAAAGGGAAGACTCAAAAAAGCAGAAAAATGGGTGAACTGAACAAACTTAGGGTAATGAGGAGAAACAAGTGACAAGGACGGAAAATTGCTATGAAAAATGCATCAATTTGAAAGAATGTTTGGGGGGAAACTGGCTATGAGGATCCCAAGATACATGTCCTGAACCAGGAATTGGGTCTGCTTTTCCAGTCTCCTCATTCCTCAGTTATGACAGCTGTTCATCCAGCACGAGATGTCTGTGTGACACTGCACTGTAGAATTTCAGTGTTTTATAATGCTACAAATAATCATAATATACAAAGATGAGGAAATGACACAAAAAACACACTGTTAAGTACTCAAAATCTAAGCAGTGCAACTTCAAGCTTTTCCACATAACCTTGATACAGCCGTTTTGCAACATTGCCTTTGCTGTGCAAAGCCCTTTTAGAGCTAATTTCTGCTCTAAAGGACTTCTGGGAGCACCACAGGCAATGTGTGCCACCATAGCAAGCACTGAGGACTTCAGTCAACACAAGCTAGGCTTTAGGAAACAACAGGAGCTTTAAGGACTACAGCTCAATGGCAAAACAATAGCTCAGGCCCAGAAAATACTCTTTTCAAAGTAACCCCAAGCGCATTCTTTCCTTTTCATTTTTCCCTAAAGAAAGCATCACCCAAAAGGAAGCTTTCTCCAGCAAATGTATTTCTCAGCAAGAGAAGACTTTGATTCTCAGCATTAATAAGCATGTAATTACAGCTGTTCGGATCTTGAAGAGCCGAATCTAACAGTAGAAGTAGACCCAGGTGCAGAGAAGAGTTTCTGTGCTATGCAGCTTAGATCTGGCCAGTGACAACAGAGTGTATGCTCAGGAAACATAACTGTGTCAAAGCTAAAATTACTGTGAAGTGAGGAAAAGAAAAATAAAGAATGGGTACAGGACAAGAAGGATTGCCTCAGTTACTGCAGAAAGCATTGGCATTGCCACTTCACCCAAGAGAGTCCTCAGAATATATTCTTTATATAAATCCACATGACATAGGCTAGAGAACATACCCCTCACCACCCTAGAACAAACTTGAGATGCCCAACAAAAACAGATCAACATCCACAGAAACTATAAAACATTTTTTGTGGCATGTTAGTGAAATGAAATACATCACCTGTTTCCTAGGGCCAGGCAACAGCAGTAGACTTCTGACATCAAAATGCCCAGTTGATCCTCTAATCATCTCAGGCTGACAGAGGCTTCAAGGAGCACTTAAAGCGCTGAATCAAGTGTAATGTGTGGAGAAGATCAAAGCACTGCCATGTTTTTTGCAGTTCCTACCCAGCTGGGATGGCCGCAGCAGCAAGAGGCACTTTCCTCAGACTGAGCCCACATAGATGTGGAACTAAGTAAGAGCAATAAGACACAGCTGCAAATGGACTCCTTATCTATGCTCTGCTCTGTTAACAACATCAGCAAAAATTTCTGGAGAGGGTTAGAAGTGTTTGCAAAGTGTTTTACACCTATTGGCATGCTTCTCCTGCAGCAGTCCTTGAGCTACAGGAGGAAACAAACATACAACCAAAATTGTGTTCATCAGTTCCAACAGTCTCTCTGAAAAAGGATTTTTCCAGTTTGAAAGGGGAAACGCATGTTGTCACTGGAAACACAATACACGTATTTTCTGTTTTAAAGGCAGCACATGCTCCTAAGACAGTTCTCAGCACTGCACGTAAAGGAACAGGCTGAATCCAGCATTGCTGGGAACTATGCAAATATTTAGGGTTTTTCATTTCTACCAAGCCAAAAATACCTAATTATGGCAGTAGAGGTAATGAAGAAAAGAAAGCCTATTATCAGAAGGCTGAAATTTACTCAACTGGGGTCCAACACCTGCACTGTAAAATTTCCAGAGATCTGCAAATTGAGAAGGCTGAAAAATCAAGTATAGGTAAAAAAACCAACACTGTGGGAAGAAAAAAAAAAAAAGAGACGAGTCTCTGTTGCGATGCAGGTCACAAGTCGAGACAGACTGAAAAAACACCATTGCTGCGTGCATAGGTTCAGGCAAAAAGGCTTTTTTTATTGCTTTGTCACACTGCTTATATAACTTCTAGACAGTACATGTGTCAGACGCTGAGAAGCTTTCTGTCTTCTTCCAGACGCTGGTAGGCTGTCTGTCTTCTTCCTCTTGCTTGCTATTTGCTGTTGTTACCTGTGCAAGGCCTAGCTAACATCTGCCTTCTGCAGTCCTAAATTCCGGACTCTCACCTCCCNTCTAGATAGTACATGTGTCAGACGCTGAGAAGCTTTCTGTCTTCTTCCAGACGCGGGTAGGCTGTCTGTCTTCTTCCTCTTGCTTGCTATTTGCTGTTATCTGTGCAAGGCCTAGCTAACATCTGCCTTCTGCAGTCCTAAATTCCGGACTCTCACCTCCCATTTACGTGCCCGACATTCCGCAGCTATTTCAAGGGTACACAACTACTAACTCGTCCGCAGACCCCAACACGTCTCTCCAAAAATTATTCACATAAGTGACAGAGCAGCCCTGCTTTTGTAGGTTGACCAGCCAAAATGATCTGGCTGATAGAGGGGAGAAGTGCTTTACCGAAGATAAGAGAACCAGCCAGAGGCAGGAGTGTGACCATATCTTGCCTGGGGCTTTAGGTTCCAAGACAGTGATGCTTTCATTAAAACATATCTAGAGAAGAGGACTATAGTAAAAGTGTGGCAGTTTCCATATCCTAATGGAAAAGGTCTCATGTTATACACACTTGTAATGTACACATATATAACAAATATGTTATATGGGGGTTTACTCAGGCCTCAGCAAACCGATACAATTATCAGTGAAGATGCAGCTGAGAATCAAGTTTCACAGCAAATCCTATCCCACTACACTAAAATGAAGTCGTGCACCATGTGGGATGGTGACAGCTNCACACTTGTAATGTACACATGTATAACAAATATGTTATACGGGCGTTTACTCAGGCCTCAGCAAACCGATGCAATTATCAGTGAAGATGCAGCTGAGAATCAAGTTTCACAGCAAATCCTATCCCACTACATTAAAATGAAGTCATGCACCATGTGGGATGGTGACAGCTCCCTCTGGAAGTCCTGCTGCAGGGTAAACTGCCTCTCTAGAGGCTGCTGTGTCTCCCCATTGGCTTTCTAAGCATCACAGTGTGTAAGTGCTAAACAGTGCATCTAGCAAAGTCTAGATCACAGTACATAATCAAACCCTGGCAGGGCAGATGGCAGGGGCAACTCTGCTGCCTCTCTTGCTCATGCAATGGAAGATTTCACACTGGAGATATGCATCACTACGTGTTCATACGCTAATACTTCCATTTGAGGAGAAAGAAACCAAATAGCCAGCTCTGAACGACAGTCGTGAGGTTATTAAAGTTCTTGCTTGAAGACTTAAGTCATAAGAGAATACAGATGTATGTAAGAGCAGTTTATTCCACAGCTGCGTTCTGCTTTCCCTTGCTGTATCTGGTGGTGGTCACTGTCACAGCCAACAATCCAGACTGGGCCGGCCTCAGGTCTCATTTGCCCAGCTCGTATTATGCTACTACTTTGCAATAGGTGCTATTTTTATCCTTACTCTTTTGTTTTCTCTACACCATTCGCTGACATTCTTCGGCTAAGCATATAAAACTGGCTTNTGTCACAGCCAACAACCCAGACTGGGCCGGCCTCAGGTCTCATTTGCCCAGCTCGTATCTATGCTACTACTTTGCAATAGGTGCTATTTTTATCCTTACTCTTTTGTTTTCTCTACACCATTCGCTGACATTCTTCGGCTAAGCATATAAAACTGGCTTTATACAAAAAGAAGTGAACCTACCAGTAAGAGCAGCTGATCAAGAAAACAGCTTCAATCCTTCCTGGTCATCACTCCAAAGAGAAAGAGCCTGCTAAGATCATGTCTGAAGCCACCATTTTGCTTTGCTTAGTTCTGATTTCAGGGAGCTTCCTCAGGAGGTTACTGCCTTCACAAGAGTGCTGGACACAAAACATGCTTTATGTCTAGGAGCTCGGAGACTGCCAGAAAGTACTTAAAGGCAAAAATGTCAACTTATGAGCTGGAGTGCAAACCTCTGCCATATCATTTAACAAGACCTGGAACAAGGCCCTTTCTGATCTCAACCGTTATGTGATACCACTAGAATACTTACTTTCACATTTATTTTCCGCAAAAGAGATTGTACCTTAGTAATCCCACTCACCAACACATGAAAATACTGCTAAGTTTTACCAAAATAACAAGAGAACACACAACTATGTTACCAAACCAAACAAAATCACATGTTGACAGCTAGCGCCCTCAATACATGTTCTTTCAGTTCATTTCAGGGCTCACTAGTTGCATGTTGAAAATAAAAAGCAAATGAGAGACCTAGTTGCCACATCCCACCTGCTGATAAAAGATGCATTTTAACCCTCTGATGGAGCGTAGGGCTAGTGGCAAACTTTGACCAGCCAAGACGCATGCACGGGGGATCTGCTGAACTGAACCTCTACTAAAGCATGGTCGTCTCTATAAAGTTAAACAGAAATTAATTTTGGTTTCATTATATCTGATATCTTGACACCCTGATTTTAGGCTATNCGTAGGGCTAGTAGCAAACTTTGACCAGCCAAGACGCATGCACGGGGGATCTGCTGAACTGAACCTCTACTAAAGCATGGTCGTCTCTATAAAGTTAAACAGAAATTAATTTTGGTTTCATTATATCTGATATCTTGACACCCTGATTTTAGGCTATTTAATTCCCAGTGAGGGGTAATTAGTCCCAGATCTAATAATAAAAATAAGTGGAAAAAACAAGCAATTTACAAACAGGCAAAGCCTGGGAACAATCATGGTCATAGGTATACCATGCTTAAATAAGAACCAAACCAGCTCAACCGAAACAGCATGAGTAAAGATGGATGGAAGGACTTCAGTGGGAGCCATGTCCTGTTTGACAATGTGTTCCTATACTTACCAATGCACATGATGAAAATTTCATTTTGGAAGAAATCTGACACAGAGAGAGTAAAGAAAAGAAATAAATAGTGAGACTCAACCATTCTCTCCCCATTCAGAACTTTCCTTCTCAACCAAACTCCAGTGGGAAGTACTTGAAGAAACTCTTTGCCAGCTAGAGAGGAAGCCTAGCTCTGCTATACGCACTCCTCATCCCAAGCCTGCAAACTCTTTTTCTGCATTTCCCAGAGCCCTCAGGATTGTACTCTCAACTACTCTGATGACTGTCTAACAACACTAAGTCCCACTGTTGAAAGTTAGATATTCTGCTACTTATTTAGCCGTCTTCGTAAGTCCCTCCTATAAAGAACCCATAAAGACCAAAAGGATAAGCTTCTCCTGGAGGCAATTCAGAGCAATACAGAGTCTCTCCCAAGGTGTTTTGGAATGTCCCTGTAAAAATCTCAGTTGAGTATAACTTCAGAAGATTAATTTTTCTAGGCTAAAATAATGTCATTTAAAGCTAAATATAGCCTAACTAGCCTCTGTGGGCTCTACCATCTCCACTTTCATATCTAAGGTTATGAATAGCTTTGATTTATAGAAGAAAATGCAGCATTAATAAAGACATACAGTTAGGCACCTGGCTAATTTAGTTTAAATCTGATAGAAAAATAAGCAAAAAAAACATTAAAGACTTCCAACTTTGCAAGAGTTCATTTTAGAAAGGAACAAAACAGACCAGTGAAGTCAACTGGATTGACAAGCACAAAGATTGAAATGTGAAGGAATTAATCTCCATTAAGACATCTCTCACACAAGGCAGAAAAATCTGTAGGACTAGTGTACAGACTTGAGCAGATTTAAGAATATTAAAAGTAGGTAGTGTCTACAAAAAGAGGAAAAGGGACTGATAAGCAAAGCGTGGGGCTTATGTGCATGTTACCAAGTCTCAAGTCACACTAGATCTTNTCACACAAGGCAGAAAATCTGTAGGACTAGTGTGCAGACTTGAGCAGATTTAAGAATATTAAAAGTAGGTAGTGTCTACAAAAAGAGGAAAAGGGACTGATAAGCAAAGCGTGGGGCTTATGTGCATGTTACCAAGTCTCAAGTCACACTAGATCTTGAACAGATATTGAAAAATTAGTAAAAGTATATCAACCTGTAGAAAGCAAGAAAAAGGGGGAAAAGTGCTTTTGTTCATAGAAGACTGAGTCAAGATTAAACATTTCTCCTCAAACTAAACAAACAGTGGCCCAGTTTTCAGTAAGAACAGTGACACTGAATAAAGAAAAGAGGATGGTGAAGGCAGGAACTATAAGAAAATCTCTAACCATTAAACCTGGGAAGCTTTAGAACTGCAGGAGTAACGTGAACAAGAAACAACACTGGTTTCTAAATGGAGCTTAAAGTATCCAGGAGCAAACTCCTGTGACCTCCTTCCTTATAGCAGTAGAAATAGAATACAAGGCCCAGAAAGTTACGTCCAGTCCCTCTTTCCTAAATTTCTTTATCCACTCTTTTCCTTAGTCAGGCACATAAATGGTTATCTAATTAATGCAGAATGGCACCATGAAAAACAAATTTCCTTTGTCCTTTTCATCTCTTTTTAGGCTGCAGAAACATCTTCCCATAGAACAAACACTGCATGTTGTTTGAGACCTCAGAAAATCACTAACAAAGCCAAAAAGTTGGAAGCCTTACTGCAGATGATAATTATTAGTACAGAAGGGCCAACAATCACAATAGAGCTATGTAAGGTTGCCTTACTGTATTGCAGCATGAAATAAGAGGAAGTATGCTTTGCCCATTCAACTACAGCATTCACTTTTATTTTCAAAGCTGAAGCGTCATCAAAAGGGGATGCATAATCTTTATCTATGGGCTGCAAACAAGGGCTGCAGAACTGATTCAGCAAGCCAAGGCAGGTTTTGGATTTTCCTAAATAGAACTTTGGTGCCTACAGACAGAGACCAGCATCTCTCAAGACGCAATCTTAAGAGGATGAACTGGTGCATCTTTGACTTCTAAGTATGCTTAAAAATCTGGCCCTCCAAGTAAATGCAGTAAAGGAACTGCACACTTTCCGAATTAAAATGAAGCACATGCCTTACTTAAAAGGGAGTGAGGGTGCTGGAAGAGGTTAATACACATCCTTCAGTAGCCTGAGTGTTGTGACTCCTTAGCTGTGAATGTAGATGGCAGATACCCACCTCTGTGTACAGTCGGCACCAAGTATGTTCAGTGTATCTGAAAACCCTCAAGTCCCTAACAAGGTTACTGCATAGGTCAAGCCCAGCTTTAGTAATGAACAGAAAACCTACAAGTTTTCCATGAATGTGTAAACATCAGGCTTTAAAGCCTTGTGCTTATTATCACTTTGATAGATCCATAAAAGAACCATAATTAGGCAACACAGACATGGAGAGCTAAAGAGTACTGCTCCTGGTAAAAAGAAACATACACATTTGATGAAAGTCAAGCCAGAACAGTAATAAAGCCTGAATCACTGGTACTCCAGACCTACCGCTGCATCATTACAAGGTTGGGGGGAACAGGACTTTTGTGGTAGACATTGGAGAGGCACCTCAAACCCCAGAAGTTTATTTGGAACTGGGAGAAACTGTATTCACTTCTGTGTATCCTAGAAAGGTCGGGGGAGGAAAGGGAACATTCAGCTGGGCCTGCCTTGTTTTACACAGAGGAACAGTATGGTCTCCCATGGAGATTTTTGAGGGGCTTTCCTGTATTATTCCTCATTCCTACACTTCCAAATTATCCTGCCTTAAATGTGCTAGGCTTTTAAATTAAGCCCTTTAAGGAGATTATGAAGGCAGGAACTATATTCAGACCCTTGCCCTCTTTCAGAGACCTTATTAAATGGATGAAACTTCCTTCCCTCTCATCTGCGATGGCAATAGCAGGGAATTTTAGACTATTAGTTCAACAATTCAAAACCTTTTGAAAACTTTTTCTTTTTTTTTTATGCAAATACTTATTTATTACCATAGAATCACAGATAACTGTAAAACGTCACTGAATTTTTCTACCATGGTTGAAGAGATGCAATTTTTAATAAAAACGCGCATTTAAAAACTCTCCCAGTTTTTAATATCCAGAAAACTTTACATTAAGGAGAAAATGCTGAAAAAGTCTATTTCTTCCAGGGGATGGAAATAATGTTAAGGTTTTCCTCCTTAACACTGGTGCACATGAAAATAAAACCAACAAGTGAAGCTTGCCATTATTTTCTTTTATGAAAATGGGTTACTTTTCTCCCCAGTAATTGGAGGACTTCCACAGAGGATGCATTATTAAATTGTTTTATGAACAACATTCAACATTTTAAGGGCTTCTGGTAAGAAACAGACCAAGACTTAACATTCCATAGAGACTCTTCTACTTTGAAACTATCCATGGTTTTTAGTTCCACATAATTAATGTTCCTTCATTTTGAGCCAGTTACTAATATGAAAGGCGATTTCTGAAATTAGGTAGCCCATTAAAAGGACTGGTTTTTCTTATCTCTCCCAGGATATCAAGACTAAATTCACAGTGAAATATTCTTTCCTTTGTACTTCAGCAAAAGACTCTATTTAGACTCATAGTTAATTCTGGAAGAACTATGTAGTAGCAGTTCAGGTTGATGATGCTACTTTTTGTGTTAATGTTCTGTTTTCCTAAACAGACTTATAAAAATACACATTGAAAAAAATTCTCAGCAGAGCACAGAATAGAAGATCATTTCAGTTTTACATGAACAATGACAATTACACAAAAATAAATTCCAGGGGTTTTTCAGTTTAGTGAAAAATAGGTATTATCCATGAAACATTCATTTTGTTACTTGCAGTTCTCATCAGTGTGGAGTATTTGAGTGACAGGGAAAATACTGCAGACATCCCAGAGCTCCAGAGAAATAAATCAATAACCCCAGCCCAAGCCAACATCATACCCACGTGTCTCAGGTAGCAGTACCGAATTCTCCAAATTAGGACACAGCTGCAATTCCCTGTAAGAGGTTCACGGGTTTAAAGCACTAGGGCTCTACATAGCGTTTCTGAAGTAGAACAGTATCATGCAGAAAGACACAGTATTTAAACTCTCGGTTTCTTCCCAGCCAGGACACATCTTTGCATAATGATTTCTGATTTTCTGCTTTATAGATTATATGGTGAATAGTATCTTAGCACACTTGAAAAAAATTTACTTTTCAAGTAAAGCATTCGGCTTTCATTTACTCATTTGCTTCATATAAACTGAGATTTTGGTCTTAGAAGTACATAGTAATTTTTAGGTTTATAGAGCATTTTTCACGAGCAAACTGAGGGATAATTTAAAAACCCTGACCGTATTCTGAACCCTGGTTGCCCTAAGGTTTGCAGTCCCTGAACCGGCTTTTAACTCTTCGGCATCTAACTTCACCCCAAATTACTAGGTTTCTTTATGCTGCCTTATATACTGCCCAAACCAGGCATGAGAAAGAGCACTTGCTGACACATAATGACTAATTCTTACACAGAATCTGCAAGCAAATTCCTCACTAAAGGTTTAGGAAAATTGTTGGTTGAGGCCATTAATTGCAATGAGGTGTATTATAGGAATTTCAACAAAATTTGGTAAATAAGTTTGCACCTAATGTGCATCGCCGTTGTTTTGAAAGTTTGCATATTGCATCAGCCCTGGCATTAATGATAAAGCTACCTTTTATAAAACTTGACAAGACACACAAATGATTTGGGAAAGAAAACTCCATTTTCAGGGATAACTTCAAGTCACCTTTTAAGGTAAACATAAGCACAACAATGGGAGTAAATATCTAATAAGTTTTTTTTTTTTCAAAGATGGAAAGTCAAAAGATGTAAAAGTTTGCAAGCCTAAGACTAATGTTTATACACCCCCGAAATGCTCAAAAACTGTTGTTCAGCTTCCACACTTCTCTACAGAAAACTGCTCAAAGTTCTTCAGTGTCATTTTCCACCCAAACTGGCAGACTATCAAGAAGAGTCCCAGAAAGGTTCTTCCCACTCCAGCATTATCCAATGCCATTGCTGACAGCCTGGACAATGGTATACAAGTACCCATCCGAAATTCTGTACAATTCCACAGAAAATCATTATCAGTAACATAAGATGACTCCCAACTAACTCTGAATAAGTAAAAATACAGGAACTGCCACAAATAAGGCAAATGCTACAGCAGGAGATGTAAAGAAAGATTACCTGAATTGGTAAACGGCTCATTGTCTCAACAGCAGCAAGGACAACAGAAATACTAGGCACAGTCTGGCACTTTAGAAAGGACATGGTATAGCAGGAGGCCAGAGGACCACAAAAACTGTGAAACAAGTAAGAAAAGACTAGAAGGCTGAATATAAACTGTAACGTAACTGCTAAAAGGTTGTTAAACACACCAATGTTGCTGCAAAGGGAGCAATCTATTCACCACATGCATGGGAGAAAGGTCAAGAAACCATTGCATAGATACATCAAGCCCTAGGGAAAATACAACATCAATGAGTGAATTAAAAACTACTTAATAGGCACACATATGCACATAATGACAGAGAGAGTACTTAAGGGACTGAAAAAATAAAAGAGAGCATACATGCAAGAACAAAGGCCTGTTGAGCCAGTAGTGCAAATAGGCAGGCAAATTGGGTCCAGACTCCTGTTTGGTGAGTTTTACCGTATGTAAAAAGAAGCACAGCTTAAACAAGAAAGTTCTCATGATTTTGTGTAAGAGAATTAGCTCAAAAATCAAACTACAAAAAAGGTACGAAACTTTTCTTTCATGTGGCACCATCCCTACACTAATACAAATGAGATCAGCAGTTCTACTGAGCATCCCTCATTATACAAAGGGTTTCCAAGTCGTGACCACAGCTTCAGTTTGTTCTGTTAATATTTAACCTTTGATAGCATTCAATTGCAGAATGCTTTTAAGTTTCTCAAGTTCAGAGTGAAACCGAATTATTCTGGGGAAACACAAATAATCAGCTGGGCAGAAGCTATCTCAGAGACTGCATAGTCCTGTTTGCCACGCCTCACTTGAATGGCAGTCTAATTTAGTAAGATTATATATGGTATTTCCTAGTTAAAAATACTGTTTTCTGTCACATGGAACATTTCAGAACTAGTCACTCCATTACTATGTACGGCCTTGTGACTTTCCTGCTTGCACACTTCATTGTAGCTCCACTATTCAACTGTGTTGTTAGTATTTTTCTCTGTTAATGTCTTCCTGGTTAGATTCTGCTGTTGATCAGTAATTTCCTTGAATTCCTGTACTGTAAATAAAGGCGTAAAGTGTCCATTAAACA
This sequence comes from Steatornis caripensis, assembly GCA_013398225.1. NCBI lineage: Eukaryota > Metazoa > Chordata > Aves > Caprimulgiformes > Steatornithidae > Steatornis > Steatornis caripensis. The sequence goes on from VZSC01001499.1 coordinate 261,660, forward strand.
TGTCTGACATTGTTATTTTCCATCTTTTCATTGACAAATGTTCAATTTTTTGCTAACAAATCTGGCTAGGATTAAGAAATGAAGGCGTAAATTGTAATCTATGGTCCCTGCTGTCAGGCTCGACTGAGGAAGCCTGATTCATGACAGTGAGCTCTTAGTTACGACTTGACAAATTCAAACCAAAGGACCTGCCTGGATAAAATGACGAAAAGATTCAATGGCCAAACACATATGCAGCCAGTGCAATGCGGACAAAAATACATGGATGCAGAACCATATATTTGGGGTTTTCATAATGAAAATATTGGCCTGTATCTGTTGAGATAAGTGAGGCATTAGATTGTGCCGAAGTAATCAATATACAGCCTTAAATGGGAATACAGCACCTTCTGAAATATGCATTGAGAGAAACCAGCGTTTATTTTGGAAACTATAGTTTAAACTTCTAGATATTTGTTCTGTCAGCCAAAGCCCTGAGACAGCCAAACCACTAAGTGTATAAAACCTGAGTTAAAATTCAATAGCTGGTGCTCAGTGACCATAGCTCTTTTCCCTTTCCACCCCCATATTCCCACTAGAGGCAACATTCCCACAATGGGTAACAAACACAAGGCTTACTCATCCCAGTGGCCTGAAATGCTTACGCATGTGCTCTTAAACCATTCAGTATCATAAGTTATGGAAGAATCACCAGGTAATGTAAGGAGGACAAGGAGCCCTGATGAACATTTGTGAAAGGCTGCAGGCTGACGGAGATCAGGTGATGAAGATCAGAATACCCCACCTGTTGTTTTCTCTCAGAAGTATATCTTCCTACTTGTTTCTCTGCCTACAAACGTACAGTTTCCTTGGAGAGGTTTGCACACTTTCCATATATACAAAGCTATACTTCCTTGCATCACAGGAATAAATGCAGGGCTTATTCCAGGATTACTCCTTCCTTCTGCATCTGTGCTTTGCATCAGCTTACTAGCCAGGGACCAAAGCTCTACACCTGAGCATGCAGTGACTATTTCCCAGTTCAGATAGCACCTGCTTAGTCAACCTCACCTCCTTCACACTTCATATTGCTAATGAGCACCCAGCTCTTTCCAAGGAGCATAGCATTTTAAAATATTAGTACACAAATGAATAATACTGGCATGCACACAACATTTTGCAGAACACAGAGTATAAATTCCTACAAGCTAATAAACATATACGGTAATTTTAGCTAGATGACATATGGGCTAGTTTTCAGTGATGGTAGTGCTCTACACAGTGATATGATTTACATAACATTTCTTAGACACTGATAAATCCAGAAAGATTAAGAAATGCTCTGAATCACCGTGATGATAGACATAGGGATTGTTCTTTCATTATATAGAACCTCCTCCCTAGATAAAAGGTTCCCAGTCTTAGCCTGTGCATCCAGGCAGCTGGCACTAACATGGTATTTGTCAGATACAGGAAAAAGAAAATGCCAGAGTTGAGGCCATCCATAGCTTCTCTTACTGAAGCAATGTAAACTAGTGACAAGGTGTGGTAAAGCGGTCAGAGACAACTTACTCAAGGCACGGATCCTCATGCTTAACAATATATGTATCTTCTTCCATGCCTTGTGTGAACACCTCTCCTTGTCCACCAAACTCTTTGCGTTAGAGTAGGATTTGGCAGCAGTACCAGTTGGGATCATTCAGATTTTGGATCAAAGTATTTTTCATGAAAGTGTTATTTCTTAGTGTTCAAAACCTCTAAACATAAGTTTTGCTTATTTTAAAAGTATGACTAAGTAACTAGGGTCCGAATTGGAGCCCTGAGGTATGTTATTCAGAGCCTACCTAAGTTTCTAGAAAGGTTGCTGTAGGCCCGCTCTAGGCTTCTTTCTGCTCAGTACCTTATGTAAATCCTCAGAATCACTCCTTTGAAGTATAAAAGGGCAGGAAGCTTCCTTCACTGACCATGCAAAGGTAATCAGACTACCTACGTATGGTTCCAGGCTTTCAAACCTTCTTTCTCACTTGGTGATGAGAAAAAAATACAGAGAAAACTCAGGAGCTGCATGTAACATCCAACATGCTACCTAAAGATAATTTTTCATTTCTTTGCTTGGTCTTAACATATGTCTTTCAGTGAGTTAAGGGCTACAGTTACAATCCAGATATATTCTCTTTAATAGCATCACATTTTACCCAGTGAGAGATACATTAAAAACCACTGGTTTTTTTACTTCCAGCTGTTATTTTTTCCTTACACAAAAGCATGCCTGGAGAAACAGTCTGAATCACTGCATTATCATATAAGAGTGTTACTTTTATTAAGAGATTTTGCAGAAGTCTGGTAGCATTTATTGTTTAAGGGTCATTCCTTTACATACAACAGGTATTAATAACAGACTTCAACTTCATCGTATTCAGAAAAATCACAGCTGGGTAAGCGCTCAGCTGCTAAAGCTCTTCTATAACAAGATGTTAATTACTTTAGTTTGTTGAGGGGTGAAAGCTTAATTATTATGGATTTGTAATCCCCCGTTTGGCACTTTGGAACAGAATTTGTAGTATTTCTTTCAATCATTGGGGAGTCAAGCTGCATCATACACAAGGGGTAGTATAGCTCAAAGGTATAATTCTAGTTACTTCATGTTGTAAGGGATGCAGAAGTAGAAAAGCAATGCAGAAACATTCAGAGTCGTCTTCTGGATCCCTTTCCTCCTTCTCACAAAAAGCCTGTATAAAATCTGGATACGTGTTTTGGACAACACTCTCCGTAGAGGTAAGTCAGCTTGTTTTCACTGAATTTTAAGGGAGTTGTGCCAACTTACATTCATTCCGTATCTGAGCCAAATAAGAATATCAAAGTCTGTCTGTATTTGCCCATTGCACAATGTTCTCCCTTCACCTGTCTAAACATCCTCTGAGCAAACAGACCAGGAAACTACCTTGTTCCAAAAATGTAAATCCTTTACTGCTTTTGCAGTAATCTCTTAGCAGTTCCACTAGTAGTCAAGAAGTTACCTGTTACTAGCCAGTGAGCCTCAATGGAAGATTGTTCTATGTGATTGTTCCATATATAAATCCTGACAAACTAACTCTGGATGAAGCCATGGCAACTTCCTCACTGGTGTTTAGTATAATCTTTATGTTGTCTTCTTCACGTGTTCAGTATAAAACTCACCTTCCAACATGAGGAGATTAGAGTTATTAGGCTAAAAAATAGAGCAGCAAAGAAGATAATGTTGCTCTTTGGATTCCAAGTGAAGAATTTCCATGCAAGGCATGCATCTCAAGAGGAAACAAAAAATAAATCTTTACTGGCCATACTACTTGTGTTTTTGCTCCTGTCTTTTGCTGCACACCCTCAAGATCCTCAAACTGGTTCTCCAACCGACCACAAAACCTAAGCTTGGTTCAAAGTCCTGTAGAATACGCAAAGAACACAGCTGTGCTACAACCAGGCAGCCTGGCAATGCCAGAAATACTTCTTTTCACCTTGTCTGCCTGCCAATTGTGTTTGCAGAATCTGTAATATTTTTTGTTAGCTTCCGTGCTAAACTACCTATGTGTAATCTTATTTTAATTTGCTGTTTTACTGTCTCTAGGGCTTCTGTTCCTCCACATAGGAAAGCTATGTTACACTTTAAAATGATGACCATAGACAGAATACAGCTTCCACTCCACACAGGTGGGGTAACATTATTTGCTGTTATGTTGTGCAGCTGGAGCCATGCAACTTCAGTCCCTAAAGGAGTCCTTGGTATGAAGAGAAGGCAGGAGGGTTTTTTTCTTTACATACTGAAATAACTCTAGTGAATGGGGCCAAATGATATTGAAAGAACAGAAGGCAGCACTGACCAAACGTCTTCCTAATTTCTAGCATAAAGGATTTAACACAGGGTTCCTATCATTCCCTGGAGAGACTAATGAACCTCATTGTTCGGAAATCTTACTTGACATTTTCTTTAATTCTCTTTCAGCCTATTTCTATGAGTTACTTTGCCTCAGTAGAGCCCAAAAAACAATTCTTGACCTTTCCTCCACACTAAACTCTTGAATTTCACTTTAGAAACACTTTTTCAGAGGAAAGTTTACCTCTGGCAAACAAACACACACAAAATCAAACCTAAAAATCAGACACAAATCATTTCAGGTGAAAACATAGTGTGTGCCTGACTGCAGCATTAGATCACCAAGCCTCCATCCTCACCAACAGCTCAGATTCCTTGGGGTATCGTCACCTTTCCTCAGCCAAGGTCCTGGCAGCACACTGGGGCGTGCCACCGGACTGAGGGATTTGTGGAGGGGATTTACAGAAGAAAACAGGGAGGGTAAGTCACCTGCACAGCAACATCCATTGCACGAATAACCTGTTCAGGACTGCAATAAGATACACATACGAGTCCTTTGAAAACTAAGTACTTAACTGTAAAACATATATTTTCTTTGAGAAATTAGTTAGATGGCAAAGCTCAAAACTACTATAATGAACACAACAGCTTGTAGCTCAGAACTACACATCTAGGTTATTTAGCAAAAAGGCAGCTGTATGGGATCGCAAACGGACAAAGCCTGATCAGAATAGCTGTGTCATCCCAACTAGCACAGGAAGAACTAACATCCACAAAACAATAGTCAGTCCCTTTCATTTTATGGGTCCCTTTTCCTGAAGTCTTTTGTCCTTTCTTTGCAAGGGACAATTTATCAGGTTTGTTTCATGCCAAATAGAGCATTATAAGCTATATCATGAGACAGCAAGTGCAGCACAACAACTACTTCTGAACATGACCTTTCTCATACAGGTACAATTTATAATGTATATACATTCACAAAGTTTCCTGGAACTCGTGCTTCACAAAGCGAAGGTGAAAAGTGTTACCATGGCTAGCAACTCTATTATTTTTTAGAGGATATATTTCCTATGATAGATATATCCCACCCTAACTGAACTCTGTACAAGCCCCAGTTTTACCAAGAAATCTACGTGTTCATGTCATTTAAAAAAGTTCTTTAAAAAAAATATCCTTTTTCCCCTGGTACTATTCCCTTGAACCATCAAGGTTTTAGGATGGATGGAGACTGTCTTCTTGTCATGTATTTAAACATAGTGCCCAATAAAAGGCATTCTTGTCACAAAACTCCTAAACAGTACGATAATACAAGCAGTGAAAAACCTCATAATTTACATTTGGTGCTATTCTTTGGTCCCATACCTAGACACAGCACCTGCTTTGTTACAGTCTCTGAAAATTCCCTTTTAATAACCTTTATCATTTCTGTTTGAAAGCTAAATACTAGATTAGTGAAATTTTTTTGTTAGTTTCTGTGTGGGTTTTTTCCACAGAAAAATGGCCACTGCATAATGCTGTCTCCAAGTACACATTATGAGCAATACTGCAAGATAAAATTCTGTCAGTTTATAATTTGAAGTAGATTCTGTGCCTTACATGCGGCTGTATCAAGAGTTTTCTCCTTTCACACCCAGCATAGTAGTTGCTTCAGATCATTATTAACTGAGTCTAAAAATGTCTTGCTGTCATTCCCCATGTATCCCATGTAGGTTCCCATTACCATGGTATTCCTTCCCTTACAGACTCTTTGATCTATGTATCTCACAGCTACTCTGACTAGCTGATACAAAGGCTTTGCAAGGATTCCTCTCCACTCTCAAACAGAATTTTAATCCATAAAGACACTTATTGATAACTTGCTTCCTGCACTGCATGCCTTCCTTAGCATGTAACCTTACGTCCAAAGAATTACCTGCTCTATCATTTCTATAGACTTTATACCTAAATATAGCAGTGTCCCTTTTTTTTTTAAACGTTTCACCATGTTTCTAAAATAGCTGTCATATCAGCATATTCAATTAGAACATATATTCCCGCTTGTCCTGGCTATTTCCTAGTCTTCTCAGGAAGGCTGCACATATTTGGGGCCAGGCTGATTGTGTCTCCATGTCCTGATAAATTGAGACTTCACTTTTTCAAACTCTTTTTTTGATATTCCCTCTCAGCCTTACCTACTTCTGTCCCAGCTTTGTCTAGAATTATAGTTTCTTAACTTATTCCTAAAAATATGCTTCTCCCATCAACATCTTCTCTCAACACATATACCTTTCTTAGATTTCCCCTGCCTTTGGTTTTAAAACTCCCTTAAATTTATTTATTTATTTTTAAAATTTCAATTTCAAGCACTGCCTGGCTGGCTCCACACCGGTTCTCTCTCCCCACACAGCCTCCATCCATTCCAATTTTCCCTCTGTTTTCTAATGGATATGACATCCTTCCCCTATGCTATTTTCTTTTGAGCCATGACCTGAAATTCCCCAAATCCATCTGTCCCTGCACATGACACCGGCAGCACACCAAAGAATGCTATCACATAAACTCTTGTCTCAAATCTACTACCTAATATATTACTATTGCATTCAATAATTTGTCTTTTTCCCTTCCATGTAATGGTTACACATATGCAGAGAGAACAACTAGCAGCTCCACTGCAACATGACATAACAGCCATGCCTGTCATGCACTCACACATAACAGTTAGTCCTTGCGCAGCTCATGCTGACATCAAATACCCTGACATCTGCATCCCTCATAGCAAAATTCTCAGTTCCACAATCCGTCTCCTTCCAACAGCTGAGATATGTCACCGGATGCGCATCCACATTACACGGGGTTATCAGACCATCATCCTGATCTGAGGGAAGGCAACAGTAGTGGGTACTCGCTTGGGCAGTCTTTCTACCCATTCACATTGCCGCCATCTTGTCTGGAGGCTTTATTCACTCCCACCAGCAAAGAACTTGAAGGTCGTATCATGTGAGGATTGGACTGCTCCATGATGCCTTCAAGTATCCTCCACAGGTTTTTTCCATTTCTTTGAGTTTCTCGTGTTCATCCCACCTAAATCAGTTGAGACACTGTAATACTCTGAAGGCCATGAGCTGCTAAGCACTGACTTAATGTAAATCCGATCTACCAACAAGGCAGGTGCCACTCAGGATTGTGGCAGTCATCCAGTGCCCTGGATGAACCAAATCCATAACTATTTCTTTATAAAGAAGTAGCTTCACTGGAACTAGGCGGAGGAAAAAAAACACAATTCACCCACTTCATCTTTCATTAGGTGTCTTTATCCAGTCCTGTTACTTCTCCACATACCATCAGCCCTGTTCCCCTCTGCAGGATTTTGTTTCTGCAAGGGTGCTGCCCTTCTTAAGACCATCACTCTGAAGGGATGTCACATGGCCTTGAAAACACAAATTAAGTGAAAATTTCTGAGCTACATACATTTGTGGTCTCCACAGCAACAGAGTAATCAAATCTGTGCCCCCTGCTGTATTTCAAAAGGACATAAATATTGCTTGAATAATACAAGGCTGTAGAAGCAACCACCTCACATCCATTTAGTTTGAAATCAGTAGCCCCTTAATCTTCTCTCTTCAAAATAATTAATCTTACCAACAGTGATACCAAAAACTAGACCCCCTTCAGAGTTGCCTCTTCTTTGGTTCAACAAATGTTTTACTCGGAATGTCAGGCATGAGTGCAATTCTTCTGTAAAGCATAACATGCTCAAGTAATACAAACCCCTGTTGAATCTGATAGGACTCTCAAAAGAAGAGAGAGCTTTTGAAATTTGGCTCATGTCTGCTAATATTTTCACTTGTAATATAGTAAGATTAGAAATTAAGTGAGAAACCACATAATGAATCAGGTAACATTAGAAGAACTTTGGAGGGGGGTATGGGGTGGTGTTCTTGTGACAGACAAACGTTTGTTTCAGAGAGATGTTTGATAAAATTTTGACTTATTCTCCCTTACCTGCTATTTTACGGTAAGACTGAGCATAACAAAAAAATATACACAACTATGAAATGTGGGATACTATCTAAAGTGAAGGGTGGAATCAGAGCATACCTAAAAATGGACTATTTTGTCCATGTTTGAATAGCCTTCAGATACGTAAATGCAATTGATCTAATTTTCCTAAAAGGGAAGTTTTTAAAAGTTTGGGATCATCTTCACGGTTTCTCAGGTTGGCGAATCAAAAACAAAAAAGGGACCAAAAATCAATAGACCCTCTAGCAATGCAGATTTTAAATACCAAAACCCTGTCAACAGTGGAAGANCGTGGGATACTATCTAAAGTGAAGGATGGAACCAGAGCATACCTAAAAATGGACTATTTTGTCCATATTTGAATAGCCTTCAGATACGTAAATGCAATTGATCTAATTTTCCTAAAAGGGAAGTTTTTAAAAGTTTGGGATCATCTTCACGGTTTCTCAGGTTGGCGAATCAAAAACAAAAAAGGGACCAAAAATCAATAGACCCTCTAGCAATGCAGATTTTAAATACCAAAACCCTGTCAACAGTGGAAGAGTAGGCATAGGGTCCGAGTAAACTAGCTGATTTAAAAGTTAATGGACACAAAAAGTCTTTGCATGCAAGGAGGAACGCTTCTAAAATTACCCCTTTCAGATATCAACAGCACTACTGCAGGGCCTTGCTAATCTCTCCTTCCCAAAATCACAGTCACCTAAATTTAGTCACTGCAATTAACACTGGCACCAGATGTTCATTTACACCTTCAGAGATCCAGTTTTGTAAACTGAACACTCCTGTGTTATGCTAATGTGATTTTAACACCCTCAACAGGATTCTGGTTTCCTTCTCCTCCTTGTCTTGAAGCCTACTGATAATTTTAATTCAAGAATATGTCACCTAGAGCTCTAGAATAAACTTCAGTCTTCACGCCATTTCGTAGGGTGACCCAGGTTCCTTAAGGCGGGTGTTTGCCATCACAACATGTCCTAGGTCCCTAGGACATCTACACATAGCTGACAAATATAACACAGAATCTATGGGAGGCGGGCACCTTTCTGGATAACAAAGCCCACTAAAATAACAAACTATCTCTGTTACACCTCAAACGCTCCTCCAGAATCTTTGATAACCATAAGGCTGAATCATATTAACTTTTCAAGTGACAACTAAGAGCTGAAACCTTAGCACAAAGCCAGAAGCACATTTTGCAGCAGAAGACACAAGTTCTAGGATTTCCAAATTTCCTACAGGCTGTGTCCTGCTGTGCTCCTGTACTTCTGCCTATTTCAGGTTAACCTACTTCTTTCTGTAGGTATCTGTTCTATTCTGTTTTTAAAATGTAGGCATTGTAATGGTTGACCAATGTCCACAACTTTTGTCCTTTCCAATTAAGCCGTTCCTAGAAAGGTACTGCAGTGTGCCTTGAAGGCCATCACATTCCAGTGATGAGTCAGTTCTAGAGTCAAAAACATTTCTCCAAAACCCTTTGAGGGGCTTTTCTATCACCAAAAGGTTTCTAGGATGAGCATTTCAGATTACCTTTATCAGAAACTGAGGATGCTGTGTTTGATTAATTCACACAGGCGGGAGGTGTTTTCACATAATCTCTTTAATAAATCCATTAAGTCACATCTCAGTTGTTTTGTTGGGTTTTTTTAAAGTTAAGTTTTTACACCTTGTTTTTTAAAGTCTTTACCAAAAGACCATTTGCCCTTCCCCTTCAGACATTCTGTGACACAGAAAGTCCCCAGCAGAGGTTAATGTTGGGCAGCACAGAGTGGACACAAGCCCATTTTAGGTTCACTGTCAAGTCTAAGATTATTGGCAAAAGCCAAGTTCTTAAGCAGAAGCCTATGGCAACAGCTCATCACGACACACATTTCTCAAATTAACATGTAAATTGACATTCTAATGAAAGCTTTAGGACATAAAGACGCAACCATCCTGAACTTAAAAAGCAGCAACTTCAAGCTTCACAACATATGCCAAGTACCTCATATATCACAGAGGAGTTTCTAGAACTGTTTGCAAACAGGCATAACAAGAGTCCTTCAGGCTTAAAGTTGAGAGGTGTGACCAGACAGGACGTTAAGATGAGCCTGAGGACATGTTCGTATGCTGAGCATTCACTTCCCTTATCTTGATTCAAACTACCCCTGTAAGAATCAAAAGCAACTTCACTCAAGCACAGATAGGAAACAAACCATTCCTAAAAGGTAAGCAAGCTGAAAGAGTTCTCGAAAGAGCCCCTAGGGTTACCAACCTGGGAAGACAGTCACCCAAGAAGATGCTCATAGAACTCAGTGCTTCCACAGTTTATAAAGGAAAGACAAAATACAAAAGGACGAGAGGGATAATTATCCACAGCACTCTTTGAAAGGTATGAATGCCAGATTGCTAAAAGAATGGTTTAGTGTAACAGTTAGTTTCACTACAAATAATGGGTGATATTACAGTAGTGAAAATGTAAGCTGAATATCACAGTTGAAAACAAACGTTATGCAACATTTTCACAAATGAAACAAGTTTCCTGACTGGCATGCCTAAAACTAGACCAGATCAGACTGTACAAAGGATCAGCCCTTCAAACAAGCTCAGCACCCAACAGCTCCCAGCTGATCTCCTGGCAAGCCACAAAAGCCAAGTCTGAAAATTCTGTCACTTTATTTACTCAGTGCTCTCACCAGAAACTGCAGTGCAGAGTGGCCCAAAACACACAATTCCCAGCCCACGTAAGGCTCACTTCTCCACCCAGTGTTTTACCCTAACACCATTAAAAAGAAAAACAAAACATTAAGTGATTTGTGTGATGGCATTTTTCTTTTCTTCTATCAAGATGTTGACTAAGGTTGGTTAAGAAGAATTGAAGTGAATGTGATGGAGGAAAACAGCTGCTGTTGTTTTAGACTGGCTTTACAAAAACCTGTTCAGCCTGGATATGGTGATGATAAATTAGATAATTAAATTGCTCTGAAAGTATTATTATTATTGGAAATATCTTTTCTATTACAGCCATCCCTGTAAGTATGTATACCTGTTCTTTTATAGTTTAAAGTGATGGCAATCACCAAGATGCACCTTCTCAGCAAGCTGTTCAGGTTCATCAGACATTGCCCTTGTGGCTACACACACAGAGGCAAAGAGAATATTATTACAGCCAACATATCTCAAAGGCTTGGGTAAAAATATCAGGAGTGGATTAAACCGTGAGCACTTGGTCTCATACCCAACCTCTGACAGCAGCTACTGCCAGGTACCTAGCAACAAGCTGCAAGGAAGCCTTTTGGACAGAGGTACAGGATGGCATCCTCCAACTGCAAATAGACAGATGGTAATTCCTTATGAAGGAGTTCTTTTACCTCTTCCAAAAGCCTCCTTTGTTTAGTATTTTCTCTTGTCAGTACACAATCTAGTTGTGCCTTTAATATTCTTTAATTTTGTTAATATTTTCTCCTGACAGATTTTTGAGGAAATAGGTTTCACAGGCAAATAGAATGCAGAAGGAAAAAAAAAAAAACTGTCTTCATGTAGGTTTTTACTATGTTTGTTATACTGGCTCCCTTTGCCAAAAATTCTGCTGGCCTACCCACAGCCTTATGACACAGAAGAAAAATCTTTCCTGGAGTTGGGTAAACCCTCTCTGGGGAGATCCTGGAGCTGTTTCAGCAGTCAGCTGTTAGGCTGCCACATACCATCTTCCTGGTACAACGACAAGCCTATGAAAAGAAGAAATCAGGCTGTGATACTAATTTTGGGGACCATTTGACCTTGGAAAAAGAGCTGAAACTGAGCATTTTCTGAATTCACTAGGCTTTTTTGAGGGAGATTTTTTCCAAAGATGGGGAAGCAAAGTGTTTTCATGGTATAACCTACCCTGTGATGCTGGACCATGAAAAGGTTGCAACAGCCTGCTACTTTGCATTTATTAGGAGCACTTTTATCACACATGTACTAATAAAAAAAAAAGACAAAGCAGAAAGGTCAGGCATTCTTCAGATAAATAGCCATTTCAAACAACAAAGCAAAGAAACAATTAAAAGGCTTTGGCGATAAAGGCTTAACAGATGATGCACTGACAAACCACTACAATTACAAAACATATTTTCAGCTAATGTGGTTAGCATAATGTACTCTGCAAGTATTAACGTATTATCAAGGTGGCTGTAAATCACTTTATCAATTATTGAACTGCAATAAAATATTTATAAATGGGCCCCTAATATCAAATGCAACTGTGATACTTCTAAACTGTGGCAAATGTAAGGCAATGTACTTATCTTTTCATTAACAGAAACACGTGGAGTGTTAATAAATGGCTTTGCCTTAACTCATGCTTTGCTTGCTTGGCATCTAGTTCTGGCTTAATGGAACAACACAAACGAACAGTGACTCCATTTTGCCACGGTCTGTGCAATAAAACAACCCATTTAAGAGAGCACTTTGATATTTCTGTGAATTAGAGCCATCATAGATAAAGAGTCTACCTAGTTTAAGAGGTTCCTTCCAGAAAGACTACTGGGAATGAGTGCATGGAGTAAAATTGTCAGGTGATCTTCTATGAACTCTTTTTGGACTTGTTACGGTAAGAACTGGTCTGAAATCATTGCATTTTTCATTTAATTTTGGGGCAATCAGTAGAGAACATAAGAACATTTTTAATTAAATGCGTGTGTCCAGAAATACTCAGTTTCATCTAAATCAGAAGTTTCCAGAAAAGCAAGAAGTTTGGCAAATACCACCCTGAAAAGCTGAGGAGGTCCAGAGTACTTCCCTCAGCCCACTCGATCACTACTTCAAAAAAAAAAAAAAAACCAAACAAACAACCAAAACCAACCAACAAAAACAAGGGTAAAAAGTACCCAGGGTAAAATCTGGACTTTCATTCCTAAAAGGGAAATTTGTCCAAAAGTTAATCAGGTGTCTCCTAAGACCCTGAATGGAAATCATATACTTGCTTTTTAAAGTTACAATGTTAAAATTTTGAGGATTTTCTTTCATAACAAAATTGGAAGAAAGTAGTCAGGCTACTGTTACTTCGCCCTTGATGCTGCTGCTAAGAGGACAAAAGCAAACTAAATTACTGAGTGGCATTCTTCCAAGCAAGAAATTACTAACTGCATTTTTAGTAGGAATCTGCTGGTGTTTTCAGCACAGGGGATGTTACAGGCCTTTACTCATCCTGCTCTGAGGCCAAGAAATCTATTTTGGTTGAAAAAGAAGGAATGCAAGAAAAGAGAACATGACTGCCAAGTGATACAGCAGGTAGCAAGAGCTATTATACAGATGCAGGTCTGACAAACACCTACAGTCACTGATAGACTGTACCGAAGCATACAGCTAGAAACACAAATTCTTCCTTCAAGGTGTCACGGTTTAAAGCTGGGCTGGCTATTAAACAAATGACAGACGCTCTTTGTTAACTCCCTCCCTTCCTTCCTAAAATGGAGGGGAAAGAGAAAAGGGAAAGAGACTTATGGGTTGGAAAAGTTAAACACAGCTTTAATCTAACTACAAGAGTTGTGTAGTGTAATAGTGGGAAAAAAATATGCACAAACCCGATATCAAGCTCCCACTACCACTGATGACAAATACGTCACCCGGACACTGTGGGACACATCCCAGGAAAGTCCAAGACTTTACTCAGTGGCAGGCAGGAGCTGGATTCAGGATCAAAAGCAGAATAATCACGTGGAGTCCTCCTCGGCAGGTAGAGCAGTCCTCCTCGGCAGGTAGAGTTGGAGAGCAGCACCCTGCAATATCACCAGCCTCCACTAACAGCCCCATGCTGGGCTTAAATAGGCTCCTGGGCCATGGGTGTGGGTGGAAGCACCAGGTGAGGCTGCTTAGGGCTGTTAGAGCCCATCAGTGCCCTGGCCATAAAGGGAGAGGGAGTGACCCTTGTGATCCCTCACCATTATTCTGAGCATGATGTGTATGGGATGGAGTACTTGCATTGGGGTCAAAGCAGGACACAAGGTCAAAGTTCAGATACTTGTTGTAGGCTCACACTGTCAGAAAAGTTGTTGAGAACTACGTTTGCTGCCGTTACTACAGCCACAAAAATGTGGCCTGTCAGAGTGATTCTGAACTGTAAACCACCTAATCACAGTCTGATTGCACAGTCCGAGCATTACCTAGAAACACTGAAGTGCTGCAGAGAGCATCATTATAGTTCATAGAACAAATTGCTAAATATGGGTATGCTTAATAGGGTAAAACCACTACTCTGGAAAAGTCTGCGTTAAACTCCTCCTGCTCTCCCAAATTCCAGATGAAAACTGTAGTCCTACCTCACAAGGCAGGCACAGAAAACTCTGAAACATAGAGCATATGCAGTTACTAATTTGTGCCCATTTGGCTTATCAAAACCAGAGATCAGTAATTTTGCTGAGCATTGGTAGGAATTTTCAATGTTTCCTTCAAAGAAGAAAACCCCAGGTGATATAAAAATAAATCTGTGGGGTTGATCTCAATCTAGTTCTCTGTTGCATAGAAATGCTGCTTTTGAGCAACTGAGAGCCAGGTTCCTACAACACATTACATCAACAGCCACATCTCAGTGCCTGCCAATTGAGCTTCAGCTAAGGAAGGGACACAACAGGAGACGTGGCAGTGTGATGGAAAGCTCCCTCTGGAAGACAAGAGGCTGGCAACAGTCTCAACCGGCTGACACAAAGTGTCAGGGACCCGCAGATGTCCCTCAGCCGTAGCAGCCCACTCAGCACAAATACAACTGTGACCCTCTCTCCAACACCGGTCTGCCTTTTCTGAAGGCCTTCCCTGAATCATCTTGCCATCACCTACCTGAGCAGAAGCCTTGGGGTGGGGGAGATGAGACCCTGCTGACAGCACTGTCACCATAAGCTCTTTCATTCAGGGACAGCACTAGCGTATCAGAAAACCTGCAGGAGACAAGCACTTGGATGAAGGGCAGCCTGTTCATGCCCAACCAGAACAGCATGATCCTGGCAGGATCCTCTGTACTATTTTGCCTGCCAGCTTCCGGAAGGGTGTCCCATCAACTGGTTATATCTTGCATCTGGAAGTGCATGGGCCTTAGGAGCAGATCAAACCACCCAGTGTTTTGTCCTCTGGAAAGGTTTCTCCTAATATTTCCATTTCAATCTCCAGCCAAAGATACAGAATCACATGTTTAAGGGAGATAACCAAGGGAAGAACAGAAAATACATTTATGGCCACTTCATTTTGTCTCTTGAATACTTGGGCTGACACAATAATATTTAATTTTTTTATGCTAGACAACTGCATGTTTTTCAGAACACCTCCCTCATCCTGTTCAAATGAGGTGGGTGATAGAGAACTAACCATGTTCGTAGGTAAGTTGTTCCAATAGTTAGGTATCTTTACATAACATTTCTAATTGTATTTAGCTTTGGTGTGCAGCCACTGAACTATCATATTTAGAGAGTGTTTTCAAAACATGCAGTAATCAATTAACTTTGCTTCCACTGAAATTAATCCTGAGCCAGTAAGACTACACATCTATGTCCCTCACACATCTATGGTACAGGACCACATCATGAGTTACACACTGTACTGACTGCTTTACTGCATGCAAAAAGTACCAGCTTAGACTTTTTAGTTTACTGTGAGAAGTATTTCAAGTTTCTTAGCTTACCTTTACAGTATAAAAAATACACAACGACAGCAAAGTTAGGAAGAGTGGCAGAGTATTAGATGCTAGCAGTGGCTGCAGCAGCTGTTGCCCCTCCTTCCAGAAAATGTTGCTTCCATAAATTACTGGGCTGCCTACAGAGAAGCTCCACAGTGGTTTGCAGCACAGCATATTGTGGTAAACCAATAACAATGTTGATTTGCTCTAATCCACTAAATGGTAAAATCCAATCTTTTCACGTAGCTTCACAAGAGCTTCTCTGCAGTAGCATAGCAACCTCAAGGTGAGAGGCATAACAGCCAGGGACAGCAAGACAAGTATAATATCTGTACATTGCAAGTCCAGATGCTCCCTGCCACTCTGCGTAACAACCTTCACTCAAACAACCCGACAGCTGAGAAGTTCTAAACCCAGTCCAATTCAGCCATGTACAACACCTGCCCTGGTGCAATAAATGGGCTGAAATGTCGGTGTCATTCTGCACATAGAATAGAATATCTACAGCTAAAACAGATGCTTCCAATAAATGTTTTCAGTTACTGCTATCTCCCTTGTCATTGTTTGCCCTAGTCAACAGAGAATGTTTGGGAGAAGGGTTGATACCCAGAGTCAATTGCATGCTGATCATAAGTCCCAGTAAAGGCTTGACCCAACCCATAATCTTTCGATAGCTAGCTTACTACTACAGTGTTTTCAGGCTTGTTGTGAAAAAAAATAGGATGGGCAGGGAGTATACCGCCCACTACTACAATGCCAGGATTCATGCAGGCTTCATCTTGCAACAAGGAGATTCACTCTAGAAGCCGAAGAGTTGAAAAGTTACTATCCTTGCAATTAATCTCCTTTTTATTTTTTTTAATTAAATCTTAAATCTCTAGTCTGGGATCCACTTCTTTTTCCAATAGAGTATTATTTTTTCACCAGTATCACAAAAGTAACTGACTGCAATTTTCTAAGTGGAACAAAGGGTCCTTTTACTTTCCTTTAGCCACTTCTGCAACCTTTGTTAAAGAACTCATTATACAAATACTTCTGAATGAATGACAGCACCTAATGACATTCTTCTTATACCAGCAATACACAAATGGGACTATTTTACTTGATTTTTCTGCAGTGGTACAACACCCCTGTCACAAAGTTACACTAACTCAGGCTGCTCTCCTCTTCCCTAGTTATTACAATGACACTTAAAGTGCAGATCTTAAAGAGACCCAGCAATTATCTAGGGTTTACCTAACAATGACTGCATGATAGTTATGCTACACAGTAAAGATATTGCATCCTATACATTGCAGTGCAGTCTCTACCTCACTAGACAATAATTAAGTTCGAAAAGGGGCCTTGAGTACTTAATGAAAGTACAGGGGGGGGAAAAATTATCAAGCTTGGTATTAAAATGATCCCAGTCTAATAGGTTTTCATTTTGTGGTTTTATTTTCACTTTTTTTCTAGTACCTAAACCCAGAAATGTTATTTGTACTGAAAATATTTTTTGAAATTAAGGAGATATTACTTTGCCTCAGATGCCTGAAATTTAAAGAAAAACATAAACAAAATGCTTAAATTTAAAAGTAAGTCCTTTGAAAACCACTGGTATTTAAAACAAGTTTTAATTCACCACCTGGGAGGTAGCGCCACAGTCACCCTACATTTTCTATGAGACCTGTGCAAAGACGTTCTGAAATGAAGAACTACTGATGAAGCAGACATGTGGCAGTGCAACCAAGGACAAGGGCTCTGCTGTGCTCAAACTGATCCTGACACCATGATGCTTAAATTCAATGTTTCAGATAAAAAAATAGCATGCTATTGGAAACAAATCATTCCACTTCATAAAAAATATACATTTCCAAGAGACAAAACATACTTCCCTTAAATATCTCAGTAATTTTTTAAGTCCATAAACACAAAGCTTTTCAGAATTCCAGTATTGAAGGCATGCTCCTCTTAGAGCAATCCCATCTATTGTCTGCAAGTATTGTCATAAGTCTAGACTAAGTTAGGAACTCACTCTGCTGTCTTTGTAAGCTTTGGATTAAAAAGACTATATGAGCCTTCGAAAATGAAATTTCATAATATTTACAAGTTACTACATAATGTGAAAGAAGCTTTAATTTCTCAACCTTTCCCAGAATACTATATCTCCTCATTAACAACTTTTTATCCAGTTCATCTCACCTTCTGCCCTACATTCCTCCTGCTTCATCAGGTATCTCCTGCTTTCATGTTTTACAAGATAAGGACCGAAAACAACAGTTCAGAAGGACAGAAAGAGTACTTCCATGAATAAACAAACAAAAATATGTATCTATACTATCCCAATGTCCCATACAAATAACAAGAGGCTGCTCATTTTGAGTATTAACCAGCCTAAATCTCTCCACCCTGAGTGGCACTTTTTTCTTTCACTATCACTTATGTACATGTATGAAGTGACATTCATTAAAAACACAGTGTGACTGATATTCAGCAACTGATAGCACAGTCACAGGATAGATCAATTGATATTCAGAGCCTGAGATGGAATGGAAACAGTTAGCTCATTAAACCTGAGCTAGCAATGTTGTTGTGCGTCTACTATTTTCCACCTACTGCTGAAAACTTCATTGCAAATTTGGGCTGATAGCTCAACTCTCCTCTGTTGCTGCACTTTAGATCTGT
Source organism: Steatornis caripensis (assembly GCA_013398225.1). NCBI lineage: Eukaryota > Metazoa > Chordata > Aves > Caprimulgiformes > Steatornithidae > Steatornis > Steatornis caripensis. The sequence goes on from VZSC01001499.1 coordinate 279,770, forward strand.
ATTTCTACTCAGTTGCAATGCTCCTGTCCAAGAGGAAACAGCATCCTTATGCATTTTAAAGGAAAGGACTGATATCTATCCAGAATACAATACACCTCACTCACGTATGCAACCACCAGAACAGGAATGGACAGAGTGGGCTGGAAGCAAGCACATGTTTCCTATCTTCAGTGTCACAGCCAGCACCAGTGGACTGGTGCTTCATGGATCCAATAAAATGGGTCCAGGATATCTCCTTCCTCAAAAGCAAAACCAGGATCAGTAAACTCCACATTGCCCTCATACGAAATAGCTGGTAATACCTTGGTACAAAGAGCTGGAGCACAAGAAGCTGTGAACCATACTAACAGCACGATGCATAACAACAAGCCATGCTCTTACATTCTCCATGAACCTTTCTGCCGACAAAGGCTCTGTATTCATATGCACAATGCTCCACGTACCTCAATCTGTAGAAATGAAGCACTTGGCTAAATTCTCTAAAACTGATGCATAGATAAAAAAGCACATTCAAAATATTCACTGTTTCTTGTGGGGCACACTCATGGAAGTCACCCACATCCAAGTTCCCCTACTGTCCCCTAAGCTGACTGATCCTTAGACCCTTACATCAGGTCTTACTGAATCTCTGAAATGCCAAGCAACTTCTTTTATAATCCTGGCTTTATGCCTTGAATTATCACCAGTATTTGGAAATCAGAGAAGTTATAATGTAAGTAAATGAACAGTAAAAGTCTTACTATATTCAAATACTTCATTAATAAAGCTTCCCAGTACATTCCAAAAGCTTCAGATTTCACGAAATGACTGTTCCGAGTTCCTCAAGACACCCTCAGTAATGCCACCACTCTAACGGGTTAGATGTATTCCAAATATACAATGTGCAAATGTCAACCCTCAAAACAGTTATTAAATTGGCTTATGAAGAAAGGAGCTTTGAGAACATGCAGCTTTGGTTTAGCATTAAAACAGGTCTGTATGAATACTGAATTCTTCATAGAAAACAGCATACTACTGGAAAGGAAACAAACAGCTGACACACTCTGAGGAATCGTATCCCATTTTCCCTGCTTGGATTGTGTCTCACAGCTAAAGAGAAGTCTTGTGCAATGAAGTAATTGCCCACCAGCAAAGAAGTAAGACACATACAGGCAACCTCCACTAGCCCTAAACAAATAATGGTTGACTTCCCTTTCTCTCACCATGCAAAACTAGAATATAATTTGGCGATTCATTTGTGAGCTCAAAAAAGGTGCCAGACAAAAAGAGAAGGCAGGACTGGACGGAAAGCCATGGACATGTTAATGTATTAATTTCTTAAAACTCAAGCTACTTTTGTTTTTAAAAAGCTGTGAACTCTGAACACAGGTTATCAGAAATAAAGCCAGTGCCAGCTCAAGTGGACGCAAATTTATCCCGTGATCATTTCAGAGCCATTTTCTCACACCCTAAAATAAACAGTCTGCTTCTGTGTGCTCACCTGTTACACCACAACATGCCCCAGACTAAGGCACAGTGTCACGTAGGGAAGTACAGTCCTGGACTTACGCAGGTCGGCTTGGGACAGTGGGAACAGAGGAGTCTGTGCACCTTAGGGCTGGGATACTATTAGAGGTTACAAAAGGTGAGTCCAAGGAAAGTTATTCTAGAAGAGAACCCAGGAAAACAATACATTTAAGAGGAAAAAAATCCCCTCTCATAAAAACCACGTAGACTATTTTTTAAGTATTTCAGTAAATGCACATTGCAACATGGGCATTGTCACTGTCTGAGTTTACGTCCTTTTCCTGACCTGAATAGACTCAATGATAAGAACACAGACAACAGAGAAGGAAGATAAACATCTGGCTTCCCCTTAGGACATTTTTGCTCAGGATGCATAGCCATTTCTTATGCTGCAAGACCTTTGTGATCCGAGCTTTAAAGTGCTATTTAGTTTTTCTAGCTACAGGCTCCTCATCACCAGAGAATCAGAGCACTTCAGAGTCACTAAAGCAGATACAGTCCCAATACTCTCTTAGAGTAGAGAATTATAAATATCCTTCTGGAGTAATTGCCACTTTGTACCCTTCATTGTGGCAGGAGACTGCACCTCACTTGAGATCACATCCAGAGAAAGCAAAGACTGCCTTGCTGACAACATGAGTAATATCTGTGGTTTGCAATATACTTCAGCGCTGCTATTCCCAAGCCTGCGTAAGTCTCCAGGTCTCTTTTCTAGAGAAGCAGATCTTACCCCAGACACCAGGGCCTAACGGCTACAGTTTTGTACCGGCTCCTTCCACCTTCCTTTCCAAGAACGGTTTGAAACGCAAATGAAATGCAATCCTCTGTCCTATATGTTGACCACCACAGCAGTACTTCAAAATCCCTTTTAAATCTATTCAGTGTAAAAGGCTGATAAAGTGGTATGATTTCCTCTGATTTATGGAGTGGTGTAACACAGAAGAACACGGACTTCAGAGACACCCTGAGCTCCTGTGGAATGAAACTAACCCAGTCAGGCATTCAAGCTGTACCAAAGCACTCAGTAGTACACACTTTCCTAAATCATTTGCCAAAAATAACATGACAGCTACACTGGACACAGGTACAGCTCCAGACATTCCAGGCTGCCACTCCTGCCCGAAGATGCAAGAGCATAAGATGGAAGCAATCTATCCAGCAGTCATCCTTTTCTCTTGTGCAGCTCTGGTCTCCCAGGCATTGTAGAGTGCCTCTAGAATGTAGACAAACCTGAAAAGGTCATCCATTGATTTGAATCCTGTAATGAGGCATAATGATGCCAGTGTGTTTTCTTAAGGTTGTTCAAGAAACAGAGACTGTAATCAGTTATCATCTGCTCTGGAAATGAGGTTGATACAGAAGGTGAAAGAAAACTGCTAGAAAAGCACAAAGATCTCCACTACACTCTTTTTCAAAAAAAGTTATACCGGAACTTTTTTTTAAACTCACATAACACTGAAATTCCAGAGACTACGTCTCTAAAGACAAATTGACAGACTTCGATAGGAGATTAGTTGGGACGTTCAGAAGCAAGAATACTTACAAGCAACCAAAACCAAACCAGCAAATTTCCACAGCAAGATGGGAATAAAAGAAAGGGCTGCAGGCAACTGGGTGTTGTTAAAACATAAAGAAAATTTCCTGCCACATCTTTGAGCTACAGTCTCAAGAAAAAAAAGAAAAAGAAAATCCCAAGAGAAACCATCTTCAAATTCTTTCAAAGTGTTCACAAGAAAGCAAAAAAAAAGCTTCATCAAGGAAGGGAGAATCACAGGGGTGATTCCAGCAGAACTGGACCCCAGATAATCACAACAAGAACGAGGCTGAATAAGTAAAAATGGAGTTTAATTGGGGGAAAAAAAAAAAAAAAACAAGCCAACAAAAAACCCTCCAGAGATTTCATTTCACTTGCAAAGTTCTCTTTAAGCTGGCCTGTGATCTCACAGAAAGTTTATTCTAACACATATTCAAAATGCAGCACTTGTGATGATGCAAAGGTATTTATTTCTGAATGTTTTCCAGAACTGTTTTGCAGTGAAAACATATAACAAACAAGAAAAAATCATCCTATCGCTCTGTTACAATCCATGAGCTAGATTCTCATTTAAGATAAACAGACACAAATTTACCAAGGCAGTGGAGCTGAACCCACTTACACTGTCTGATACTCAGTTCCTTATATACACCTTAACAACGTGCAATTTAAAATGCATGCTTCAAAGTGGCACTGAGGAGGAAACACATTGCTGTGGTAAAGCCAGATTGGCCAAGGCAGTAATATTCCTGACTAACGCTCCTTTGAAAGAGATGCTGAGGATTCCCAGATTATGACAAGTATGCAAGCTGACATTTATAAATTAGGCCAACCCTTTTCCTGAAGCATAAACATTGCAGAGAATCAGGGAACTCAGGTTTATAGATTTTTAAGCACCAAGGGTTACAAATGCTACCAAACAGAAATATTTGCAAAAAAAGGAATTACATGGGGAAAAAAATCAGATCCACCAAATTATCTTGTACAAGTTGAATTGGAGAAACTGTAAGAGGATGGCAGGCTCTAGCAAGTACAAGATAAAACAACACAGCTTCAACCCCTTGATGGTGAAGGCAAGAGCTGGGCTGCACTTGCGGTGGTCTAAGCACTTAAGTGCCACAGCCTGATGAGGAGCCTGAATCTTTAACTGTCAGCCTAATTGCCTGCAGCTGGGAGCAATTTTTTTCCTGAGTCTTTGGAAAGAAGTAGACTGTAAGGAACTCTGGTCACGGTTCCACACTGTCAAAGTCTCCAGTGATGTCCTGCTCAGTAATGAAAACGTCCATTTTGGAGGCAAAGCTAGTGTTTATTTTATCTACAGTGCCAACACATCTGTCTTGCGAAGTGATCCGCTTTAGACTGAGCTAGCTGAGCTCAGCACTATGGACAATGATGCCTCAGGAAGATCACCAAGGATAAAGTCATACAGATGTGTCATGTTTGATGAAAAGAATAATCTCTTAAACAAAGACTTTTGAAACTCCTTGATCATAAGTACCCTATTTTTACTGCTCTCCAGTGGCCATTGGGCACTTAATTCCCTTAGGTTTCTTGAGAAATCCCGGCACACATTGCTTTAAGCAGATCAATTGGCATATCTCGCCATAACATTGTAGCTCTGCTGAAACCCTTATCTTATTCCTTTATTCCTTTAGAGGGCGAAAAAAAACATGATTGCAACTGGGCAAAACAGAAAGCGTAGGCCTGCAGAAACTGGCAATTCCTTCCTGGTAGCAGCAAAACCGTCTGAACTGAAACTTCTTCAACAAACTGCAAAACCCACTGGGAACAGAGGGTGACTGTGTGTGGTTAGCCCAGACGCATCCTGCACCATCATCCCTACTTTGCTGAATAAATACAACCGGACCCTTCACAGCTACTTTAGCTTCACAGACTAGAGCGACTGAAACCTTGATATGCACTGTTTTATAACGCACAAGGTTTCAAGACCAAAACTATAAAGAGCACAGTGTTACTTTATTTTGGGATGGCCTAACAAACAAAACTTCCTTTGGGAATATCTTTCCATAGGGAGAAGAAAGTTACAATACATCAGCAAAACCTGTATAACTGAGAAAGAAATTTCTTGTTTACTGTGGTAAGAAACAGGATGAATTTGTTTTAACTTATAGTGTTAAAAGGGAAAATTCATAATTCATAAATTCTCATTAAAAAATTATCATCCCGTGATAGCTGTTAGCTTACAGACGACAAGCCTTATCGCTCAAAGCCTTCCTGAAATGAGATATTAAGTTGATATTTAGATTCAAATCTGTCTGGTTTCACATGCACTGGTTTATACATTAAATAACTACATTTGCTGCCAGTATCCTCACAAGGATGGTCTTTGCTCCTCATAGAATGTTGCACCTTTCTTTTTATATAAATACCACGTAATTTTATTTACATCTATTCTGACAGACATTCTGTTCTTGGTTAGAGCTGCTATACGATATACACACGAGTCTTTCCTGTTAGACCAACCAACATTTTATTTACAAGAAAAATGCCTTATTTACGTTATGGCAGAAGCAAGATGTTTGCTGAAACATTGGTGCATAAATAAAATTATGAAGAAGCCAGCTGAATAGGAGATTTTTTTCTAAGGAACATTGTCCCATGTAGAGTGCAACTAGTAGCTTGACTTAAAAGTAACTGGGCGAGCATTACATCACATTATAACATCTGTTCAGGGGTCTCACAGACAACTGCCTGTATCAGTCATGAATGAGTAGCGAAATCTGGCTACTTAACTACAGTGCAAGCACCAGCATGAAGAGCTACCTTGGCATTTTCTCTACAGCTATACAGGAAACACTTTCCCTACCTTGGGACCCTCTTTAATTTAGGGATCTTTTGTCCTGTATCTGGACAACATGGATATTTCTGAAAGGGTGCTTTTGTTCTGGGAAAAAATGTTTTTGTGAGAAGGTGTTATTAACAGCAAAGGGGAGGGGGAAGGTCAAGATCGAAAAGGAGAGGGAAAAATAAAAGGGAAAAAGAAAGGGAGAAAGAGCTATTTCCCAGAGCAGCAGGTAGTTCAGCTGATGACACATGCCCTTTCACAAGGCAGTAGGAAAACTCTAATGAATTATGTGCTATGACAACACATAACTTTGCTTTCCATACCCCACACAATTACCTTACTTCTATTGGCCTTCCTGAAGATTCATTAGTTTTCACTTGAAACTATTCAGAGCTTGAAAAGCTTTTCCTATCAAAAGTATTTTAAACTGGTACATTCTTGTTTTAATTCAAAATCATCTCATCGGAAAATTCCCAGTCAGTTGTAGTTCTACCATCTAATGGTCCTGGGAAGAAATGATGTAGGTATTATTGAGATCAGTTCTGTTAGATTAAAGAGTCCTCTTACTGCCTGGTTTCTTCTTCCCATAAAGGTCCTTTGACTGTTATGAGGTCATCTCCAAATCTTTTTGGTAAACTGAACAGATGGAGTTCTTTAAATCTCTCACCACCAGGCATTATCTCCAGCCCTTAATCCATTTTTGTGGTTGTTTCCTGCATCTTCTCCTTTTTTTCACCAATTATCACATTATAAATTTAAGTACCCAGATAAGAATTTAAAAGCCTACCTTCTAGGAATCTCTTATTAGAGAAATTGAACAAGGTCTATCTTCAGGTGATTATAATTAATGAAGAACCTCGCCTTATGTACGGCTCAAATTAACCCTTCCAACATGTACTGCACTGCAGTGCATTTCTCACCCTACAAATACATCTGTCTGTATTTTCCAACATTTACTCGCTGTGTTTTATCAGCTTGCACAGGAGTCCTGGACAATGTTTTTTAGACATAGCCTTGAATAATGTGAGTGCTTTTCATTCTGATGATCCACTTCCTCCAGATTTTAAACTTGTTTGTTAATTGTTCTATTTTTTTCAAATGTAACATCTTCATATCTATGTTCAGAGTAAATATTGGGAGGTTTGGTTTTAAGTATTTTTTCAGGCACAGCAACATACAGAACAAACTATGCTTTGTTTCTTAAACCAGTGCCCCCCTATTCCATAGCCCTAGTTTTCACATCAGGACCAGACTTTCTAGAAGGCATAATTTCTCCCATTATTGGATTCTATTTGCAAGTAACTAGATGAACAGGTTTATAATTAAATATTTGAGGAATCATAAAAGTGCTGGTGAATAATGCCATTTTCTCTTGTGAACTAGTACAGGCAAACACAGTTTTGGAAGCACAGATTCCCCTGCTGACCCGGGGCAGCAGGTCAGGAAAAGAAACGAGGTGGGTTTCCTGCACTTATAGTAACAGGAAAGCTCCCTAGATCCTCTGGTTGCTTTGTGTAATGGCATAAAAAGCCAGCATTGCTTTCCAATGTCTCAGCTTCTCTTAGAAGGGAGTAATTAAACAAGGAATGATATTACTGTCTGCTTCATAAAACATTTTTTTATATCAAGGTGCAAGACGCAACTGGATAATGAACCATATAACATACAGTGCAATTCTGTAGCCTGGTCTCCAAGAATTGACCTCTGTTTTGTTTGAGAAATCAGGAAGTAATGAACAACAAGGAATGAGTGAAGGATGCTTTTGTTGATGTTCTGCAGTAAACTGAACTGTCAGCATCTTAAAGTAGCCAACTGTCAATCCCACTGGCTTGCTCCCCAGATCCCAGCCAGAACAGTAAAAGGACCTTGTGGAGGTAACCTCATTTCATTTGCTAAAAATATTTGCAAAATAAGGGTTTGCAAAAATACTGTCTGAAATTTTTCATTGCTTTAGATTCCAATTTCTGCTTCTCCACTACAAGCAATACATTTCCCTTCTCGGTGCTTTGATAAAAGACTAATCTTGGTGGGAGTTTCAGATTTGCCAGTGGAAGGGAATATTCATACAAGCAGTTCTGTTATTCCAGATAGCTGCCCTATCTTTACTATGTTCTGTGAATATTGTGCAAGGTCTTGGGAAGTGATCTAACAGCAGCTTGTCTGTGGAAGCAGTAATCTTACTACAAATTTTGATCATTAGGGTGCCAAACATTTTTAGGCAATTTTGAATGATCCCTGTGTCAACATGTAAAACAAGCACTGGTCAGTAGAACATATATTTTGGAAGAAATATAAGCCTGACTGATAACCGAGAGAGTGACCACGACTTGGGAAGGAAGGAAGGGCACAGGACTCTGCAAGATGGTGCACAGAAGGCCAGCAGAATACAAGGACTGTTTGTGTAAGTAGCCTGTGCAGAGGTCACATGAAAAGGGAGTACACTCAGACCTGGACTTGTCTTCAAGTGAAGACTTCAGGTGCTTAGTTAAAAACACTTAAATGAGAATCAGTGCAGAGAAAGAGGAAAAAAAAGGTGTACTGAATCACCCTCTGGAGGGGTCAGAGATTTGAATTGCTTTTCATGTCCTGTTCTCTTTGTTAATAGAAGGATGAGAGTAGTAATGCAGAAGTACTCCCACTGCTAGCTAAAGCACTCCCAAGTTAAGTACACAGCGATGGATGGGATAAGCCTCAGCTCCCTGCCTGATCCTCCACAGGCACCCCAGTAAAAGACAACACACTGATACAGTCTGACTACCTTGAGGCATCTATGTCAAATTTACCATATAGGCACAGAGGACTTAAACAGCATGGTCTATGTTGCTCAAAAGCATCAGCCTTATAGCTCATCGGGGGAAAAATAAAGGATCAAGATATTCATGGAAAGACTTACATTCGTAGGCTGGAGACTCAACGTATTTTTCTTTTCCACAAATAAGGAGCTGAGACTCAGGGAAGGATACCATCAAGACAATCCCTTCTCATTTTCTTCACTGCTGCAGTAAATGGCTGTAAAAAATTAAGCACATATCCTAAGCTCCTTTTCAGGGCTTACTCTGTGGAAGGCCATAACTCCTCATGAAAAGGGAGCTTCTCTGACATCTGCAGCTGGAAGTGTTTCTCTCATTTACAAGATAAAGAGCCCTGTAACCTTTAAATATGTTGCAACTGGACTTCACTGTTTATGCCTTATCTTCATGTCTGGAGGAAAATGCATCAGGGTGAAATAAACTTCAAAACCATAGAGTCATAGAATGGTTTGTGTTGGAAGAGATCTTAATCACCATCTAGTTCCAATCCCCCTGTCATGGGCAGGGACATCTTCCACTGGACTATCCAAAGTCCCATCCAGCCTGGCCTTGAACACCTCCATGGAGGAGGCATCCACACAACTTCTCTGGGCAACCTGTCCTAGTGTCTCACCAGCTTCATCGTGAAGAATTTCGTCCCAATAGCTAATCTAAATCTACTCTCTTTCAGTTTAAAACCATTACCTCTTCTCCTGTTGCTATATGCTCTTGTAAAAAGTCCCTCTCCAGATCTCTTGTAGGCCTCCTTCTCTATTCCCTCTGCCACATCGAACTTTTAGAGGCTGAGCCAGAGCATTCTCGTCTTTGCCCTGGGGCATCATGCCTATTTTCACTGCAACATAAGATGAATGTCAAGCTCAACAGCAGAACTGGGTCAGTCCTGGACATGAGATGAATCCCAGATAAACTTCCATGAAGGCCTTAGGGGAAAAGAATGCCAATATTTAAAGAGGCAACGACTTAGGTACTTGCATACAGTTTGTAGCTTTTTCTAACGACATTTTTGGGCTCTGATCCCTGAATTGCTGTGAAGTTTTGCTTTCAGCACCTAAACATATTAGGATGCTATTTCTGTGATACAAGGCAGCTCAAGGCTCCATGAGGGACATTAGGACTTCAGAGTGCTTGGTGCAGAAATCCCTTTTCAAAATACAACACAGGCTTCTAAATAGCCCTGGGCGATCAGACAGATTTAGCCACTATGTATGTTCTCTATACTAAGTCCTCAGCAAAGGTTTCAATCATCAGAAACCAAGGTTCAATGAAGGGTTGAATGAAAGGCCTAGCCCTTTAAACAGTCTGTTTAGTGCCATGAAAGACAACGTTTATTGAAATCCTATGTCCATCCAAGCAATCCTATGGTGCTTGAATCTTAATCCATTCCTCAATGGCTGATTGGAGAAAGCATAAAATAAAATGTTTTCCACCATCAAATCTGCTGTTAACCTTTCTGGCAGCCAGTGCAAGTACACTGGAAATTTGCTCCAGCCAAGCCAGTTATAAGCAAGCAGCAAGACTTCAGCAGGGATACACATACAGGTTTTTTTCACCTCACAGAGGACAGTTTCAGAGCATTATTGCAGTAAGGTAGTCTTTGTTCCTTTTCTCACTGTAAAGCCCCATTCGTAACAAGTAAGCTTACAGACTCTTAGACTATTTTCTATTGACAATTGTCCAGTGCTTTCACTTTCCTACTGAGATGTGACCAAACCAAGAGAAGCTGTCTATAGCATCTGTTTGTCTAAATGACTCTGGGAGGGTTCCAAAAAAGATCTAATACACAATAGTCATGGCACAAAAAGATCAGTCACGGGAATTTAGGGGGTTCTGCTGCAGCATTCAACAACCTCTCAACTACTGCATTATCTGTCATACAGATGGCATTGCACACTCATCATATGTGTTCTTTATACTGTACTTGCCACCCAGCTTTAGGGTCAATCCATGGGTTGTTCATGCAGCTCCACCAGAAGCAGACATTTCTAGAGGTGTCTTTCTACTTCTTTCATTGAGATAAAACAAGCTAAATTTAAATCCCTTTTAGTTCCTCTTTACCTGTCACACGCTCAAAAACTTCCAGGGGTAGTGCATTCCCATTCAGCACCATTAACGCTGTTAATAGGACAAGAGCACCCAGCAGCCCAGCCCCACAGAAGCAACATACTCTGCTATCTTTGAGAGTAATACACGCCAAGACGCAGTCTTTGCACCTCTACTGCTTGGGCAGACACCACTGTGTAACACATATGATTATCTACAGTAAAGCAGTGGATTCTTTTCTAAAAACTACTAGGAAAGGATTTAGTTGTGATACTGAAGACACATTCAAGAAACATTTGCAAAGACAGCTTTACCGGACCTTCCAGCTGGCACTTGTTTGCAAGCATGCAGGGATTTGCGCATTCTCTCATACAGGAGTTTTGGTAGTCACAATCTCCATCCAAGTGGACCAAATGGTAGCTAATTGCAGTAGCATTGTAAAAGGACTATGAGGCAAGGACTTTCCAAAACTTTGCAGGGTCTCTGGAAAGTCACGCCCCAGCTGCTGTCTCTGTAGTTGCCAGGAAATAACACTCGTGAGTAAGACTCCATTTGTGATGGAGAGGGCCAGAAGCAGCCAAGAGATGGGCCAAATATGTCTTGCTTTCTCATCAGAAGGCAAAGAGAGATTGTTCTCAGGATGTTCACTGCAGTCTACCATAATGCTGCACAGACCTGTGCAAATCAAACTCAAGTGACCCATGCGTGTATCTTGAGACATAATCCAGACCCACTGAGTTTAATAGCAAAGCCTGAAATCATCTGATGAAACTAGCAGTGCAAGCTAAACGTATGACAGGCATGCATTCAGAGATAGTTGTTCAGTTAACATAAGTGCTGTTGCTACAACCTCCTACCCCTCCACAGCATATGCGCCCAAATCACAGCATACCAAAGCAAGCATTTCTTGCATGTAAATTACCACAGTCCCTGCCTGCGGTAATAGTCTTGTATAAAGACAGCCTTCCGAAATAACCCTGCCACTGAACAGCAAAACTTTCTTATCTCTTCGGGACCATCTAAGCAAATAAATGCTGTGAAACTTTGTTGTTGGGAATGATATGGCAAAGCCAAATCTTACTGCCTGCACAAGAGACTGCATACTCTGGTATCAAAAGGATGGCACAGACCTCTCCTACTGCCAGTACAATGGTTCCTCTCCAGTTCTGGAGGAATACACAAACCCAACAGCAACTACAGGTCTGGACAAGCCCAGTAGAAGTAACTGCTTGATCGAAATGGCACATACCCATCTTTCTCAGCTGTGCAGCAAGATAATAAGATAATGATCCCATTTCAGGAATGTCAACAGCAGCTATCCATTTGACATCAGCGACACAGACTCTTGAATTTTAAAGGCAGTACCAATTACATTACCCCTTTGTGTATCGTTAACAACCTGGATGCCATTCACCTACTTAATTGCAATAGTAGCTTTGTGTCTGAGGACAGGACTTTGATCATTAACATTTGACAAGCACAGACTTGTCAATCGTCATGTCAATCACTATGTTCTGGAATTAAATGGAAGTGTTGAAAATTCATGGGCAACTCTTGAGGTATCCCTTCCTTTGCCCAAGAGAGCTCTTTTTCACCATCCAATCTTAATATCCTATCTCTTCTTTCTTATCCTGAAACAGCACTCCTGCACTAATCCAGCATGAGATCGATATTCCAATAATCATTCTCGGCATTATTCTTGCCTGTCAACTGACGCACTGCCCCAAAAAGCCCCAAACCAAACAAACTCTCCCCAAAAAAACCCACACCACCCACAATAAATCAACAATGGTCAGTTCAACTCTTATCACAAAATACATGCAGGATGAATACAACCCAATTTTCAAGCTCCAGTTGGTATGAAAATCTAGTACAGATATGAATTAAGTTTAAAATTCCAGTACAGCACAGATTTGTATTAGTGAAGAATCAGATAATAGGAAAATAGTAAAGTGATCAATTGTGAGCGAGTGCTCACATGAGGCTCACCACCTTATATAAAACTAATGGAAAAGGTCACAACAGACCAGCAGTGAACACCCTGTAGCATGTGAGGTTCATTCAGAAATCTGAAGCAGCAAAAAAGAATCATAGACCAGGAAAACTTACAAAAGTACTTTTTGAACTCTCCAAGTAGGGAATTCTAACAGGGGAAGAAAAAGTTAGGATTTGATTTTCTGAGGAACAACCAGGTTTTGTATGGGATTGAGAAAGTTTTCATATAAAATAAAAGACACCAAAAAGAGATCTGAAGCTATATTGAAAAAATTATCATTAGAACCAAGACCCAAATCTTAAAGCAATATTAACAAAAGTCTTCCCTTTTCCAATAACTGTCACAAGACCACAAGAGGTAGTACAACTACGATTTTTATCTTCTTTCTTCTAACGTAATAGCCACCTGACTTCCAAGTTGCTTAAAAGAACCGTTACTTTCCACATTTATTATCCTTTTATTATTTTACTGCACCACATGGCTGCACACATAATTAAGGATTTAAATAATGAATAGATATTAGCATTATGTAAATCATCATAATTTTCCATTAATGGCAACTGGTGGTAACTGCCTGTGAATCACAAGCAATAGAAGTCACATTCTTATACTTCTTAAAATTTGAAACTATATGCCTGTTATAAATTACAACCAAAGCAGCTCTTTTGACTACTCTTAGATTGTTCCCAACTCATTCTGTTGCACATCTGTCAGCAAAACTTTATGTCTGAGGCCTTTAAAAGAATACGGAATACATTAGTATCTTGAATTAAGACAGCATAGAGTGCTCAGACCACGATTATCCAAACCAAAATTAAATCCTCCGAGTTAACATTATGTATGCTTATTCAAATTATATTTAGCTAAGGTCAGTTATGAAAAACAATTGCCATCTCACCACTTACTGTTCTCATCCATCTTTTTTAATAAACTCATTACTGAGCTATAATTGGAGAGGTTTGCTTAGGCCAGGACTGGAAAGCATTGCTTTTCTTAATTCTTCTTTAGCTTCTTGCTCTATGTATTTCCACTGTGATTTGGGGCTTACTCCAACAAGCGGGCAAGACAAAGTCTATTCTGAACAGTATGCTGCACAATTTTCTTATTCTACATAAACATGATTTAATACAGATGTAAATGAAAGATATGGAATCAGGAGCAAAAGCCAATGGGACACTCTTCTACATCACTCTGGAGTGCTCAAGAGTCAAGTGATGAGGTTCACTATGCTAACTTTGCAGCTATCCATATGCCAACTTTATTCATGATGAACGAGGCCCTTAACCTACATTTGCTGTAACACAGCCTCTTTTCAGAGTTCACACAAAGAGAACAGAAAATCCAGTGCTGACAAGACTAGAATGCTGATGAAGAGAGGATTTGCAGAACAGGGTCTAGAACAGGAATCTAGGCACTTGATCTACTCCATCTCTTTAGTTTCTCCCAACACAACAAAAGGGAGCTCTCCTATTCTGTAGGGCAGGACTGGCTATGGAGAAGTCTGTCAGGAGAAGTTCCATGTGCCAGCTACACGCACATATAGATCTCACAGTGACCACTCTAATATTAGACTGCTTGGAGTTTCTTAATGTTCCTCAGAACATTTTATCCCCTCCACGTTTATTTTAACAATCCTCTCTGTTATTCACCCTAGTTTTTCACATCAAAAACCATGATCTGAATCTTCCCCAAAATGCACATTTCCTGTATTTGAGATCATGAAATTAATTTATTTTATTAAAAAAATAATCAGTCAACAAGTAGACTAATAGGACTTAGAAAACTGCAAAAGACTTGAATAACCCGTGTTTTACTGAGACATGATAAAGAAAATAAGCGGTAGCTTGGAGCGCTATGGCAAGGCTAACTTGGCTGTATTGCCCATGGTACATATTGCCTCATAGAAGACTGGTATGAAAAGAGAATTGAGATAATATAATTAGTTGTTCAACTATGTCTCACTTTTAATTTTGGTCTCTTTTTTTAAAATAATCCCCTCTCAAAAACCCCAGACTACATGTGTAAAGACTTTAAACATAATGAAGTTGAGATGTTTGAATGCTCAGATTCCACCTAACACAGTAACTTTTCTCCCATATCAGATGGAGGGGGTATGTCTACAGAGAAGAAGGAACAGGGTGATCAGAGATACATTCTCCCAAATACTTCCTCAGCCTGCAGTTAGATTTGATTTGGTGTACCTCCTGACTGGTTTGTTCTGGCAACTTGGTAACTATGAAAGGTTCTTTTTTTTTTTTAATGCTCATCCAGTTTCCCAACACTTGCAAACTTCTTACACCTACAACATACTTCAGCAAGAAATTCAGAAATCCTACGCGCTGCATGAAGAACGTACTATTTGATTTGTATGAACCTACCATTTGACAGACTCCACTCTTTCAGTGGAAGAAGCAATTAAGAGTATCAACCTTTAAGCTAAGCTTATGTAGCTGTCCCGTATATTTCACAAATTTTTGTTTTCCAAATACACCGGTTGGTAAACCATTCCTTATGCAGAACCCTGTACATAGCTGTGATTTCTACTGTCTTTCTCTGTGTCCTTAACAGAGAGCATCTGTTGTCCGTTTAATAGCCAGCCCAGCTTTAAATCATGACACTCTGTGACTTTCCTAGCTCTCAAAAGTAATTCCTGATGCACGGGTACAAAACGCATTCATTTCTGAAGATGAAGCATGACGCCTCTTGAGTTGCTCTTTCCTCATATTGCCCAAGTGCTCTTGCCCTCGCACCAGTTCCCAGCTGAAGTTTCCATGCAACTACCTTTCATAGCTGCAAGACTTCTGCTTGGCAGTAACAGTTCACTCTGAGGCCATTACTGTATATATGGCACTGGATTTGTCCAGTGCATCATTTTGCTCTTGTCTACACTGAATTTCATCTGCCACTTTAATGCCCACTCAGTTTTAAGATCATTCTGTAGAATTTCAGTCAAGTCTTTGCCCTTGCAAACCCAAATAACTTCATACATCAGTCAGTTTTAGCCCTTTAAGGCTCATCACCTTCTCCAAGTTGTTTATGAACATATTGAACATCACACAACCTAGTAGAGAGTTCAAAGACTGCTAACCTTCCCTAAAAGAATCGAGCATTTACTGATTTACCTGGTCTACACATACATGTGCACAGACTGCATGCTGAGGATTAACCCCAAATTGACAGCAATGCAGATGATTTATGTGACAAAACCCTAACACCAATATTTTGAGTAAGGTGAGACTCTCAGTTACAGTGGCTTAAAATGCTTGTAGTTCATATTCACAGATAGTCACTCAAGGAATGGCTGACTGCTTGACAAGTGGTGTTTGGTGAAACTTCTTCACTGGTCTCCGCTTTTTTCTCAGTGATCTTTAAGCATTTAAGTAAAGCGATCCTCTTCCACCAGTATCCTAATCAGAAATAACAGCATGTGCATTAGCAGTGGACCCAGCATATCCAAACAATATAATAACTATTCTTCATTTAGATATTCCACTTTCATGGACTGGAAAATCGGAGAATCAGGTTTTCTGCACATGCACTGTAAAGCTGATCTACATAGGCACAAGGGCCACTTCTGTGCAGCTTCAAACAGGCAGTAGTTGATTTAAAGCAATTGCCTGGCCTGGACTGCTCAGCATGCAGAAGCACTAGGCAAACATCCTAAGCTCTTTCCTGCCCAAGTTACACAAAATTTCTGGGGGAGACAGAAAAAGATATTTTCAGAAAACTAGACACACTGTAGCACTACACTGAAATGGTGACCCTCCAAATTACAGTGTGTCAGTCCCACAGGGTCTTGTCTTTTCTTAGGTCTGGGACAGAATGCTTTAATAAAGCAGGGCAACAGTCTGTAATGAAATCCATGACCACTGATAAAATTAGCACCGAACATTGTCTGTATTACATGCTCATACTGCAAATCCTTGCCTATCACCCTAGTAACCCGATGTTCCTACTAGTAGTATTACAAGTTGGTTTTACACCTCTGCTAGATGGATTTGACTACATGACATCAGAAAAAGAAATAACACCTAGAAAAATCATCAGGTTGAGCTAATGAAAGGCAGACATTAGACACTTCCTCTCAATTCAGACTGCTTTTTTTCCTGGCGGAACTCCCATGCATGGTGCACAACAAAACTCCAAAGGGAAGTTATGTGATCATGCTCCAAATGTTACATGAGGTTGACTGCCAATAATATGCTAATTCTAATTAGGAATATCAAAACAAACATTTGCAAAATGTCATTTAATGAGCCAGCATTCCACAAGCCACTGCTGCTAGTTAGGAGCTATAAAGTCAAGCCTTTCCAACTCACAGTTTAGTTTGTTCTGCTTAGGTGTAATTGCCACATTAGTAACTTTCAGGACACAAGCAAAGCAGACAAGTTGTAATCAATTACTTCAGATATTTTTAAAACAACCACAAGAATCTACTGACATTTTCAAAATACAGGTAAACCACTTCGATTATTAAAACAGGGGGGGTATGGATGAAGGACAGTCCATAGCATAGTCTGTCATGTTTACCAAATTCCACCCTGAGAGGCTTATCCCTTTTTCTCCCTTTTGTAAACCTGTCTGGCTTCTGTCCTTAAGGGCAGTGCGAATGAACATTGTCTGTTTAATATTTCCCTCTCCCAGCACAAACATACACACTATTGATGGCATAACATATCTGCTCTGTATTGATCACTTCCAGAAAGAATATCCGAAGTACTCTCTGCTGGTCTAGAAAAATAAGTGCCCTCTAGGGATGGGGCACCTCTGATCATTTTATCTCAGAAATGGACTTTTCTTGAATGATTTTTCACTGAACAGGAATTCTGCTAAGATAACAACTGCAATCTTTACCTGTCTGCAAACTTACGGAGCGAGAAAAAAAATACACCTTTGGTTTCCACAAGATGCAAATGACTGAAATGCCACTGAATCCCTGCCAGAATACAGCTCCACAGTGGCCTTGCTCTGCAAGAGTAGCAAAATCAGTAAGTTGCAAATCCTTTCCAAACAGTCCTCTTGGCATCGGTCATTGCCCTTGGCATTGCTGACAAATGAAAAACAGAATCAGCCCTCTCCAAAACAAATCTGAAGGTGACTTCAGCTCCAGATAAAAGCTCGTTACCAGGATGGTCAGACACACACAGGTAGTATGGAAAGTTCCACTTCTGCTGCAGACAAGAGCTAAGGGATCTGCCCTGAAGGTCTGCTGAGGGAAGAGCTCTCATGAGCACCAGTAATACCAACAGTTATAGCACCTCACTCAAAAGATTACAGCACTTCTGCTTCTGGACCTGGAAGAAATCCAGGACAGCAGAAATGGAAAAAGAAATGTTAGGAAAGCTGTCATCAATACAACCACAAGCATTACTGAGTCCAGGGAGGTCCACACCAGCAGCAATAGCCATTCTCTCCAACATCACACGACGAACTTCTGACCTTTCCATACATGCAACGAAGGCCTCAAAAACTACAGAACACAGCAGAAAGAGCAAAATAGGTCAAAACTATCCAGCATTGTTAAGATCTCTGAAGTAGCGTGGGAGTTGGTAAATGAAAATGCTCAAGAGACCTTGACAAGCAGACTCAGATACCAGTATACAGAGGAAAGAAAGAAAGTTTGGACTGGCATTCAGCTGAGACATTACCAATATTGAATGGGACTAATAATTTTCTGTATGGGATTTTATTACTACCTCCGAGTCATGGAGAGAATCAACATGTTTCATTTAACTTAAATTATTTTCAGAACGACACCCTGAAGACAGAAAATAAAGTCAGAAAATAAAAAAAACTGTTTAGATATCTCTTTTAGTTTGTTCTATCATACTGCTTCTGATCCCCAGTCCTGGATGAGGAGCTCTGAGCTGTCATCAGATGGAGACAGAAAATGCCTGCCCTGCATGTAATCTGCTAGGTAGGAAATGGACAGGCAACAAAACACAAGGAAACAAACTTGTCAGCAACATTTGGCAGATTGAGCACACCAAGGGGAATACTTACACAATTTTATTTTAAAGTGCTTAATTAAGAGCCTTGGATAAGTACAGTGAGAAAGGTAATGATGTTTAAATGCTTCAAAGCAATAAAATTAATATATAACTAGACCAGAATTTTCCTTCCACTGCCCAGGCACTGCAGAACTACTAACATAAGCCTATGTCCAGATTGTAACAGAAATGTTAACCTCCTGGTTTTAAATATATGTATCATGACTATAGATGAGGTCTAAATCTAGGTCAGAAAATTCTTAGTGATGAATGAATGCTTATCACACACATCCCTAATCAGCACACAGTCAGAATCTCTCTTGATATTCTCTGTTGAATATGTACTGGTGGTGGGTAAAGAATTCACAGCAAAGAACTTAAGACCCTTCACCACTGTGAGGAGAACCTCAGCTGCTTGCAGCAGACGGCATCAGTCAATGCCAAGCAGAATCTTTCAGGTTTAGGCCAGCTTGAACTCATGGCCTTTGATGCTGAACAAGTGGATTCAAAGTCAAGTATTACTTAGTTTCACAAAGTATTGCTTGTGTTATTGTTCCTCTGCTGCCATCTAATCCAAAGGCCAAATCACTCCTCAGAACCCAGTGATACCTAAGACAGTTTTTGGGCTCTAACAGATCACAGACAGCGGAGGATAGGGCAAACTAGGGAGGAGGTGAAAATGAGAACATCTGTCTCTTCCCATTTCAGGTCCCTTACCTCCCCTCCCCTGCCATTCCATCTGATGAAGAGAGTAAAACAGTGAATGTGGCAGACATAACACTTCAGGAAAGGTCAGTGCACTAATGGCTGCTGTTTCCACAAGTCAGCCACACAGAATTTGATCTGAAGATACAATACATTTATGGAAGGTTTATTTTTTTAACTAACTTGACAGAAACAAATGAACAGGTCATGTATTCAATCTCTCAGACAACATAGGATTGCTTCATTTACTATGAAGGTCAGAAACATTGGCCTGGTTAAGGGCTGAGTGTCTTTTTAAAGGTGAAACACTGATGAAAGCAAAACATCATTTATTTTTAATTAGCTACCAGAATAGCATTTGATTCTTCTCCAAGCACAGCACAAAACCAGTATTCTTCCTGTACCTGCTTAGCTCTAGCAAAATGGTATTGCTGCCTTTGAGTGGAAATCCAGTGATCTGGAAACTGTTCTGCAGGAAACAGGCTGAGCAACTCTGCAGAGCTGCTGCTGATGGAGGAGCCCACTATCATCTTCCTGAAGGTGTGAACTCCCCAAGGTGAGCCAGGCATAAGAATTGCAACAAGAGATCGCAGTTGCTTAACAGAGAGTTTTCACAGCTGATTCACGGCCATCTCTGTGACAGCTATATGTGAGATGGGGCCAAGTGGCTGAGAGGCCTCTTCCCATCAGGGGGAGATGGCTGCCAGGCTCCCAGCTGGATGGATATTCCACCACTAAATACAAAGACAGGCCCCATAAGACAGTGATTTGTAGTTGTCCAAAATGGGTCACCCCTGACAAAAAATACCGAAACACTCATATTTAAAATTGTCATCTGCCCAGTGCTTCAGGGACTCATGTGGGAGGCATACATCCCAGGATCAGTCTCCTGCTATGCCCAATTCAGAGTCTGGGTCTCCCTGATCCCAGACCAGCCCATCATAGTGTCTGGTATTCTCAGCTGGCTGAAGTTTGATAGCTCTAAGTTTCAGAAACCTCTATCCCTCAAAAACATCGCCAAAGTAGACAAACTGATGAAACAAAGTATCATTTGGGGCAAATCAGTAATTTCTATTTCACTAAAAACATCCCAGACTGCTCAAACTGTGAGATTACCTTCAATTGCTGCTTAAACCTCCTTTGGAGAAAGATCTCTTTCAGTATTTCTCTCATGTGGCACCAGATTGTGAGTTGCACCTTGAAACCCTGCAGCAGGGCTACAAAACACAGATATTTAATCTGGATGCATAGACGTAGGCATATATACAAAGCACTGCTAGAACTCAAACTCAAGCAGGTGATGCTCAAAAATGACATTTTTAAGTTTATGCATTAGAGAAAAAACAGGCAAGTAACAGCATTATATTAAATTTTAGCCACAACGCTAGTAAAAATCAAAATACCTTTTAAAAAGGGGCCGTTTTCCCTTTGTTCTTAGCATTCTCACAAATAAAACAGATTCTGATCCACATCCCACCTAAACCCAACTGTAGCTTGGTATTCTTATTTATTAAGAAAATATTTTGTTTAAGCCTGGCATTCTTAAAACAGTTTATAACCTTGAGAAGCGCAATGTCTTCAGATCTCACAGAACCTTCCCATCCACGAGCATGAAGCAGGGGACATTTCATGTCCTGTAACGCATGAGGAAACAATCTTATCTGGATAGCTACTACCTCTGCGACAATTTGCTTGTACTTGGAGAAGATTATTTCCCTGATCTTGTCGGGTCATACAAATACATGAAATAAGCAGAGACAACAGCTCACAAAAATTGCAGTCACAAACATGCAGTTAAAGATATCCCAGACATCTTTGTCATTGCCACCATTCAGTTTTAGACATTTTCCCCCCTAAGCAAACCTTGTTTCCTCTTCTCTCTCCCCTTTTCTAATTAAAGCTTCAAGATAATCTTCAGATAATCCAAGGAGTATTCCCCTATGACATTTTACTGTCAAGCAATGAACTGCTTTTGGTGGTTTCCCAGATCTCTTGCCAAAGTAACCCTGGAGACCTTGCCAGCTGCTACATCATCTTGAGGAATTTTCTTTCTCTCACACTAGCTTCCTCAATGACAAAATCATTATCCAAAAATGGAGTCACAATGGTTGCACAATTTTCTTAATTTTTTGCAACACTCACTACCTTACATGCTTATTATACTAACTGGTAAATTTATTGCTTAGTATTAAATAACAGTATTTGCTATTTACATAAGAACAACATGCATGGGAAATGTACAGAGGTATATCAGGTAAATGCCTACATTCTAGGCTGTCCAAGGGATAAGAATCCAACCCATGACATAAAATAGTATATAAAACACTCAGCTGAAAAAAAAAGCTGTACGCGTCTACCTTCAGATGGTGTTACAGCACAGCTACTGAATACTAACAGCATGGACTCTCAAGTCAAAGGATCTAGAAGCATATGCCAAACCAACACTTAACTGGTGAACCTACATCTGTAAAAACAGATTCTGTTTTCCATCACCACTTTCCAGCACCTTAATGTGAATCAGGTCAGAAACAAAATTCAAGCAGGATGCCGAGAGGAAATAAAGAGGAGGAAGGGAAGAACAGCACAATTTCCACTATTTTATTAGACCTTAAGTGTCACGCTTTTCCTCTCTGTCTGTTATGGATGCCTCACCGAGGTTCTGATCCCATAACAAAGCAGTGGAAGTGATTCTTCTCATCTGGTTTCTTTCATTCTCCCTTCCTCTTATCACTACCCTCTTTCATTTGCACGTTAAGGGCATGGCCTGTCCAAATAAAAATATGGACTCTTTTGCAGCATTTCTATAAACCAATAGGTAAAAGCACAGCTTTAAACATCCCAGAACAAGATAGTCAGACCTTTGTTTGGATGATGGACAGTGAGCTATGCCCATTTCTACGGTACTAAAGTTACTGGTTAGAGTCAACACCAGATGCAGAAACTCTGTTTAATTTGCTGTTATCTTAGCACTTCAAGGGACGTTTATTTCCAAGTCCTTTCAAGGAAACACGATCATACTTCAAGAACAAGAATTCCAGAAGTTTTAGCCCATCCCACCTATTTTGTGCTCTTTGTCAATCTTTGATTTGAACAAAATTCAAAAGCATTCTTCCCCTCAACCACTCCTAAGAAAAAAGGAAACAAGCAATATTGGCTGAATATGCCTTGCTTAACCCTGAAAGGTAGCAACTACTTCTAACAGGTATTGTTGCCCATGCACCAAGCGAGTTCAGGAATCTGTACAGCACCCATATCTCCGATCCATTTATTCAACTGAACTTAATTCACCAGTGCTGTGTTCACAAACAGCAATAGGTAGCGTCCATCACAAAAAGCTTACACAGGCTAAAGACACGCAAACAAGGCTCATGGAAAAAAAGCATGTTCCCAAAACTCACTAGAAAACTGTCTCACCTACATCTCACAGCATCAATCTATGGCTTAGCATGTTTGCAAACACAGTCTGGGATGACTAATCCCACCGGCCTGTGGCGTGAGATCCAAGAGAGTATTGAAATTGTCAAGCCAGTTTAAGCCATGTCAGAGAGAGAGCATCAGGAAAGGGACAGGGTACTACAAACACTGTGGTTAATGGCAGACCTGGCTGGCATTGCTGTGCCCAAGGATATTGATGGAAAGCAAGGGAAGAGGAGGGTTGCTTAGACTGTATAGAAAAGACCTGTCAAGAGGTGCTGAGGGCCTGAAAAGCCCATCAGGATATTTTCCCATTTGGAAAAGTGGAAGGCGATTCTGCCCAAGCAAGACTGACAGCAACCAGTTTTCCACCAGCAGTTCCAATGGGCTATGTCACAGAATCTACTGGAACTGCAAAACACAATTAAGATACTCCAGCTTTTAGATATTGTTTCTTGCTAGACCTTCCCCCATTGGCACATGGTTTGAGATAGGAGGTTTTGATAGGAGGTGCACAACTCCTGGGGCCTTTATAGCAAATAAGAGCTTTTCCTATTCTCTGCTGTCCAGTGAATAGCACTACCCCTTTGCAGCTCAAAAAGATAGGGCTTCGTACCTTTCACAGGTAGCAGAGCATTTGCTGGAACCTTAGCTTTACTTTCAAATTACTTGAAGATATACAGTTGATGCTGGTTTTATGCAGGAAGTTTAGAATCTATTCTAACACGAGATCTACAGTGTTCATGCTGTATTAACATGCTGCAGTGATGTAGAGCTGTCCAAGCAACTCTTGTTCTACTTCAAAGCTCTCAAAGCAAGCTGAAGTATACCTGTTAACTGCACAGCAGCTCACTAAGCATGGACAAACTCTGCTGAAGGAGCTCTCTACTTACATTTTATTAAGATATACATGTCAGTCAAGAAGGAAGAAGGGGGATGCTAGGCCTTTTTTAAAGCCTACAAGCAGAAAATATTAAATAACAACAGCTCAGAAAGTTGTATATCTCTACTAGCCAAGTGCACGATCAATTTATTAAGGAAAAGTTTTGACAATGGTGGTGCAAGCAGGCTCCTCATGCAATTTGGTCAATGGACACTACAGCAATATCCCTCAAAGAGTTATTTCCTCCCTTCCCCAAATCCTCCCCATTCCAACTTAAGGGCTACCATAGGGACTGGCCACATTCAGAAGTCATGAGTAAGCCTCACATACCATGAGCATTACATAAAATGAAGTTGTTCATTTACTTTGATGAGAATCACAAGGTTTAGTGTAGGGAAAGACTTAATACACATAGTATTACAAGGGGAAGAGAGCAGGCAAACACCTTCCTAATAGTTCAGTCATATCTAGAACGTGTGTCTATAAAGGTAACCAGGGTGGTAGGTCACTGTTCCAGGAAAAAAGAAACATAGCAACAGAGAAGGGAGGGAGAAGACAAAATTATGTGCTGAAAAAGGATCAGTAATTTGAAGCAGAAGATGAGAAACTGGACAAACCCCTACTTGAGCCCTCCTACTCTAGCAAAGCATCTTTCCTGAAAAGAGAAGACAGAGCATGCAATACGAGTGTCCTGGATTGAGCTAGGACAGAACAGATTTTCATTTTAGTAATTTTACCTTTCAGTTAAGTCTCTATTAAGAGACTGCACTCTCCGAAATGAGCAGCATGCTTTTCAGACAGTGTCTGCTTCTAAGAGCAATAATGTTGGATGTTTACAGTTATTGCTGGAGTAACCATACCAATGGTATGCAGAAAGGCTCTTGCTTATCGTTATTCCTATGGAAACCAAGGTCACTGCTTGGTTCTGCTAAACTTCTGATGCACTGGAAATGAAAAAGCAGAAAAGTGGTCACACCTGCGACCCTCTGGTGGGGAGGAGCGGGTCAGACAGGTGACCCAAACCTGACCGAACAGAGTATTCCACCCCATACATATCATACTTGGTATAAAGTTGAGGTATCATAAGGATCAAGCTCTTCTATGGCCAATGTCCAAGGAAGACTCTGTCTGTTTCTTCTGCCTTTGATCCCGGTCTGTGCATTCCGAATCCAGCTCCCATCTGCTACTGAGTCGAGTCTGTGACTTTCCCAGGGCTTGTCCTGCAGCATCTGAGGTGATGTGATCACCATAGTGGGAGGTTGATACTGGGTTTGTATATATTTCATTATTTTTTCTATTAATATTATTATACTTTTTGTTATTGTTTCATTAAAACAGTTTTATTTTTTCCAACCCATAAGCCTCTTCCCCTTCCCCATCTGGGGAGGAAAAGGGTTAACAGAGAGCTTCTGTTATCCAGCCCAGCCTTAAACCAGGACAAGAAACAGGATTCCTGCCCTGAGCACTCTGGCATTAGCTCCAGTTTGCCAAGTGGATTCAGGGACCGACAGAGATTTACTACAAGCACCTTTAAAAGGTGAGATTGCAGTAAGTGAAATAAGGGTATTCATTCTTTTCCTTTTTTTCCACTTTCATCACTACAAACATCATCTGCATCTACTTTGTCTATTTTGCATTTCATTAATATTCTCACATTTCCTTTTACTTGACTTGAGCTAAAAGGGCTATGAAGTTAATCACCACCTTCTGTGCATAGTGAACCTTCAGAGTAGATATTCAAAGAAGAAACACCTTCTGGCAAGACATATTAGCCAGGAGACTCTCTGACAGAGAGTCAAGTATTAGGGAGAAAGCCTGAAAATGGAGAGTCCTGGGGAAGTATACAACACCTTAAAATCATGAAGTTGCTTTTAGCTTAAAAGGGCAAAAGCCATACTTTCACTATAAAAGCAAACAAACAAAACAAAACCTCCTCAAAAACAAACCCAGGTCCTTGAAACTCCAGACACATAGCTTATATTTAAAATGAAGTCAAAGCAATCTGCAATTGTTCCAAGAGCTAGCTGTGAAGGCAAACTCTTCATTTTTAACTCACCCTGCTAATCCACAAGAGGATTAAAAACTGCTCTGGCATGGCTAAGATTTTAATTGAAGTTCATTAGCTTGAATTAAGAACATCCTTTCTTCTCCACAACACCACCTGCCTTCCCCCCACACAGTAGTAGCAATGAAAAGAAACAATTCTACTTTGAGAGCAGGTGTAAAGGGCTTCTCTAAAGCTCATCAGTAGCCTGCCAGGGCTCCTAATCCCAACAATTTCAGTGACAGAAAAGCAAGCCCAAGGCCAGCCACTTCTGAAAATCTTGCCTGGTCCCAGTAAGCACAAAATTGTTCATTGCAATTAAGATAAACCAGTACCTTTCTCGTTGCCCCTACCACTCTGAATTTTTGTACGACCTGGGAACTTTGCCTCCTCAGTTCACATAAATCACACAGTACAGCTTGAGATAGAATAACTAAACCAGAATTAGGTTAACATGTTAAACCTTAATTTTTCTCATTCTGAAAATGTCAATTGGGTGATGTCAAAAAGTTCAGAAATGTGTTTGAGCAAAAGATGAACAGAAAAGAATTTTGAGGAATTTTAAAGAAATAACTAACTTAAGTGTTCAATGGCTTTTCATTTCAAACATCCTTTCATTTTATTTTTTAATAGCTTTAAATATACAAATAAATAATTTAATTTTAAGCTGTCCTAAGGCAAAATGTAATTTGTCCTGAAAAAAGTACTCCTCCTTCCGTTCAATTCAAAACTTCTTTTCTGATAGACACTTACATGACAACGTAAGAACCTGTCTGGGTTTTTTTCCCCAGCATTGGTAGGAAAAGAATGTGTCTGTCTGCCAGAGCCCTATGAGCTTCTTCTGGTTAAAAAGCAGCTATGTAAATCATATTCATAACATATAAGATCTTTATTTGCAACAAATGGTGAAATATTAATCAGAATTCAAGAGGAAAATGCAGAGCTAAAACCCTGATCAAAAGTGTAGAAACCTGTTGTAGTGCTGAGCGACGCGGCGGGGGGGGGAGAAGTGCGGTCCCGGAGTAATGATGAGTCTCAATATGAGTATGATCATTCTCCTTTATTGCAATCGTGCTATCCCTTTT
Source organism: Steatornis caripensis (assembly GCA_013398225.1). Classification (NCBI taxonomy): domain Eukaryota; kingdom Metazoa; phylum Chordata; class Aves; order Caprimulgiformes; family Steatornithidae; genus Steatornis; species Steatornis caripensis. The sequence continues at coordinate 306,583 of VZSC01001499.1, forward strand.
TATGTAGCTCAATCATACATATGCAAGCTTAATCATTCATAGGCAAGCCCAATCATACATACGCAAATAATACTCTGCTGATTGGTTACTGCCCGTATGCGAAACTTCATGCCTTCTGCATTCCTGCGGTTGGTCAGTGGTTTCATAGTTGATACATGGTTCAGCTAGTTTCTGCTAATACGTTACTTTTAACTACAACATCAGTCTATCCTTGCATTACGACACAATAGCCAGTTCTATTACTACACAATAGCCAGTTCTTCACATACAGTCTTGGCCTTGCATTGCTACATGACAGCCGGTCCGTCCGTCCCTGCATTGCTACACAGTAGCCGGTTCTTTATAATGCACAATAGCTGCGTTCTTCATCTCGCTCATGGGAATGTGAGCTTTCTCAGACAACCACACGTCCACTATCCTTGGGTGTCAGCAGTTTCAACTAAGGCCTAGTGATGCTAAAAGCCTGCTTATGCTAAACTGCTAGAACACGCTCTGCTCGTACAACTGCTCAGTTAAGCCAATCTCCCACAGAAACCACTGGAAAATACATGCTGAAAGAATTAGCAGTCTCTCCCTTCAGTGAGCTACTGATTTTAGATCACTTTGGACCCTATAGCCTCCAGGTGATCATCCCTGGATTCACAGCAAATTAACCCCTCATACATTCTCTTCAGTTTCTAATCCTATTTTCTACCTGTAGGCTTCCCCTCAGTGATTGCTGGCTCTAAACACTACAGTGCTTGAGTTTAATGGCACTCTAGCTTAACAAAACTCTTCATAGTCATTAAGAGAAAATTATTGAATTAACTCAGGAAATCAAGAGCATTCAGTTGAGCTGATATTAAACCTCAAAAATACATGAGCCAAAGTCCATTTAGGAAAAAAGAAGGTAAAAATGGGTAATAAGAAATAGGCATAATTCAGTTTTAATAGAACTAAAGCATCTTAAGAAGAAAACACTCTAATGAAGCACTTAATGACTACTTAAAATTATTTTAACAACTGATTACTTCAGACAGAATTTAAACGATAATTTCCCATCAAAAAGCCTTATGCAAAGTCACACCACTACCCATTAAGTCTAAGAGTTTAGGTGGAGTAACTCTTGCATAGCCACGTCATAGAGAAAGGACACGCATATCTTCCAGGCAGAGATGGTATTCTGCATTTTATGTATTTATGCACACACAGGATTAGTTTCACAGGAGCATTACATCATTGGACCTAAGGCACCCAGCCCAGTTCTTCACAAGCCTCTGTATAATACTTACCAAATTGAACAGGGCCAACAGTGAAAATCAGTCTGGACTCCTCCTCCTTCCCATCCAAATCTCACAAACCAAAAGAATTCTCTCAACACGACATATAAAAATTTTAAGTCTTTCAGTATGAAATGCACCAAGACCTCAAAAATTAGAATGCAGCACGGAATGAAGAAGGATCAGAAATCTTTAAAATTCCTATAATACCGCAGACTATCAGATGCAAATACTAAAGTAATTCTACAAATGAACCAGGCTCCATGTTACAGGGAAATCTTGCAACTGATTTGAGTTTGTAGCATACTGGGGCTTTCTGAGCATGCACAAGAGCACTAGGGTGTCTGCCGCCACCCCCCCCCCCCCTTCCAGGTGGTATCGATATGCAATTCTTCCCAGGAAGGTGGAGGAGGGAAAAAACCCATACAGAGCTTTAATGATATCTCATATAGGAGGCTGCAACATGCTCAAAATCATCAGTCCGTATGTGCAAATGAACTCTTTCACCCTTTCATTCTGGCCTAAGCCCTGGGTAGCAGTGCCCTATTTACTACCTCCTCCTATAGACATTTTGTTCTCTCCTGTTCCTTCAGTAGCTCAAACAGGCAAAATGAAGAGAGGTCAAAGGTCTACCCACACCTACTTGGTCTACTGGGTTAGCAAACATAATATCTGTTTCCATAGCAATGGCACAAACAGGAGAAATCTAACCAGCATTACAGCTCATCTTCAATCCTCTAAGCCAAATGCCTTGCTACTCATTTACAGCTAGATCAGCTGCAGGTGGTTTTCAGCAAGAGCAAAGGTCAAAGTCATCAGAGGTCCTCAGGAAGGGGCAGTGCCTGACCAGACCGAATGAGAATGCAAGTTCTGCACAACTGCTCTGGATTTCTCCTCGTCAGCCTAAAGGACAACTTGTTCCTCAGGCCCAACACTTACCTTATTTTTGCACTGCAACCTATTCTCTTTTGTGTTCATCCTAAAAGTCAGACAGTCCCACCAATCCTGAAGTATGAAGGCCCACCTTCTGACTCTTGCGATGTTACAAAGACCATAAGCCGCCTTCTTAATAACCACAGGTCTTGGCGTTTTGCTGCTTGTGGTAACCTGAGCTCTGCTTAGGAAAGCATCCAAGAATCTGAACTCTAGGTATCAAAGTCGGCCCTCAGCTAATGTGTTTGCATTAGAACTACGTTATATTACTTCACAGTATGAGAAACGCAGCTCAGCAATTCAGCTTTTCATCTAAGCTAGTCATGTACTAAAGTGGCAATTCTTATACCTGATTCTCAGCAAGATAATTCCTTTACAGATGTTTTCATGGCAAACTGATTTCCCTCGTGTTTCACTGTAGTTACAGTTAGCACTGTTAATTTATTTTTCCTTCTACAAGGCAATAAACTGTTGCACACTTTCCCTGGAAGGGAAAGATATTGCTGATTAATGTTGCATAACAGGAGAGTCTGATACCAACCATTGATACAGATGAGCAAAGACCACTGCAGAATCTCGATGGAATGAAGACAACAAACTGCAGAATATCACTAGCTTAGCAGGTGACAATAGCATTCTCTGCCTTAACATTTATCTTCACTATCTTCAGAGCAATTCAGTTGCACTGTATAACTATTTAAGCTGTATCTTTAGGGAAATAATGATGCTTAATGTTTCACAATTGCCAACTATCTGAAATTCAGATTGAAAATATCCAGGTTACAGCAGCTATTCATAGCATAGTTCCATGAGAAGTAGGATTTGGCATGGTTGCAGCATACAGATGCCAAGAAAGACATGTATGGCACTGGCATAGTGGAAACCATCTCTCAAGCATCAATACAGAAAAAGGCAAGGCTTCCCAGGGTCTTGAAAGACAACAGGAAGAGATGATCCTCCGGAGGGCCTTTCACTTCAAACAAGCCAGACTGCATAGAGGAGAAGCACTCTTCCCTGACTGTCTGAAAAAGCCTACAGAAGGCCCTAATTAAAGCTCAGGCATCTCTGGTGTCTTACAGAATAGTATGGTGCCTCATCCCCTCCATTAACACAAAATGTTTAGTTTATGTACTGAACAGAGGAACTGAGGAGGAAGAGGGACGGATTTAAATCACACTTGTTGCTGAGTGTCGTGGTTTGAGCCCAGTAGGCAACAAAGAACCACGCGGCCACGACAAAATCTGGTGGTTCAACACAAGGACAGGGAGGGTTCACTCGCTGGTTATGGTCGTGGGCAAAACCAGACTCATCTTGGGGAAAATATTCAATTTAATCAGTTATCAATCAAAGCAGAGTAGGATAAGGAGACACGAAAAGCCAGATCTTATAACTCAAATAAATAGCCTTACCACCATCTCCCTTCCCTTCTTCCCGGGCTCAAGTCCCCTCACTCCCAATGTCTCTCCCTCCTCCCACCTCAGCAGCGCAGGGGGACAGGGAATGGGGGGGTGCAGTCAGTTCACCAGAGATTGTCTCTGATGCTCCTTCCCCCTCAGGCAGGGAGGGCTCCTCACACGCTTCCCCTGCTCCAGCGCAGGGTCCCTCCCACGGCAGACAGTCCCTCACAAAGCCCTCTGACCGGAATCCTTCCCACACAGTGCAGCTCCTCAGGAAAGCACCGACACAGTGCAGGCTGCCCACAGAGTCACAGTCTGCTTCAGGAGTGGGCACCTCCCCTGGCGTGGGTTCCTCCACGGGCTGCAGGTCCATCTCTCCTCCACCGTGGTCCTCTGTGAGCTGCAGGGGCACACCCTGCCCTCTCCCCATGGCCTGCAGGGTAAATCTCCACTCTGTCCACCTCCTCTCCCTCCTTCGTCACTGACTCCCAGTATCTGCATAGGTATTTTCCTCACCTCCCCCTCCTTCCTCTGCTGCAGGTCTCCATGACCACTCCTTTGTCCCCTCCTTAAATCCGTTATCACAGAGGCCCGTCTCTTGTCTATAAATGGCCTGGCCTCAGCCCGAGGCAGAGCTGACTTGGAGCTGGGGGAGCTTCAAGCAGCTTCTGACAGGGGCACTCGCCCATGTAGCCCCTTCCCCTGCTACCAAAGCCCTGCCACAGAGACCCAACACACTAAGACAGAGCATTTAATTTAATTCCTATGTGGAGTAGCTGTTTTAGAACAGCACATAAAACTGAAGATGTGGGACAAGTCCACGTACTCTCTGGGAGAGTCACTTGAAATGTCTGTAACGTGATGGTAAAGGGTTAATTCTCTGCATTCAGAGCTTCATCGTAGGCCTTCTAGGAAGCAGCCAAGAAGGAAATACAACAGCTCCAGATAAAATATCTGCCAATAAGCATGGCAGGAGGCCAGTAAGCAATGCCTGCAGTCGGGCAGGTGAAGAGTCTGCTTTCTCATTTCCCTTCAGAGTCACACTGCTCTAACGCCAAGCTTAGGAAAGAACAGACCAAACGGACATGGCTTATGGGGACAAGGACCTCACCTGCATAAGCAGGGATATTGAAACAGGTCAGCGAATTCCTGCTCAGGACTAAGACAACACTAGTGGTTTTCCTACGTTTCCAGGAGACAGCAAGCCTTAGAATAGATTAAGGTACCTGCGTAGGCTCGTTTTTACAGTTCCTTCTCTGTCAGGCTTCACTGTTTTCCTTGCTATGGAGATTTCAGAATGTTTTGGTTCAGCAACGCTATCTTGTTACAGTCAACAGCAGTTGCAGCTCTCTCTTGGGAAAACCTGCGTGTTGCCCACTAAGCTGTCACTGCTGATCCATGCAATATGCTGCTCTAGGAAAAGGCTCCACCACAGGGCCTTACCCTTGGGTATGGGGATACTAAAGGGCTTCTCTCCTGTGTGCCTGCACCCAGAGAGCATGCAGATAACACAGAAGCAGCTTGCTGTGCCATGCTTTGCAGACAAAAAAACCACATTGGATGGGGAGGATGTAAGCTGGATTTAATGCTTAGACCGGATACAAATGTTTAAAGTATTTCTTTGAAACTAAGTCAGAAAGATGTTTCTTAAAAAAAAAGGAGAGAGAGAAAAAAATACTGTTTTGGAATATAATACAACAAAGACTACTTCTTCCAGACTTTCCCCTTTGGATTATTTTCAATAAGAAAAGAAAGTAACACCAGCAAGAAAAGCAAGAACAGAGACAACAGATGACTGATGCTTTTCAGGCATTTATTTGGGTATGTGGTTTTGAATTATTTAAGCAATCTGAATGCACCTCTCTCAAATATGCAGCTTCCACTTAAGATACCTAGAATGCAGATGGAATCCATTGAAGTTGAATTTTACCCCAGACCAAGGGCACTGTGAACACAAAAATTTGGCCCACAGTGTCCGCAGACAAATTAAGGATTTTGTGTTACCAACATTTCAAAGAACAGTATTGAAGGAGAGGGGGAAGTGATGTCAAGGTCTGTAAATTTCCCTGGTTAAAGAGGGAAATGAAAGTAGAAAAGAATAAGGCAAGTGAGCACGCTCAGGGATTCAGCAGTAGAAAGGGGCAGAAGTTCTGTGTTCCCTACCGTAGACAGCATGCACCAGAGCCATCACCGGATGTTACCACCTCTATGAAAACTGTTACGGGAATGGCTTGTCCACAGGATACCTTAGAGAAGTAAGATGTTGTGCAAAAGAAGTAGTCAAGATCATCCAGATGCCCGTGAATTCATTTAAGGCGACTTTTCATTGCAATTAAACATTTGCCCAGATAATTTCTCTGTGGAAACTATGATAACTCAGAGTTCACTGAATTCTGATGAGCCCACAGCTGAGCCAAGAGAGGAATTTTTACAGAGCAGTAGGAACACATTCAAACATTTATTAGTAGTCTGAGAGAAAACTTGATCAATACGAAGTCAGGAGATTGGGAGCATTCCCTCTGTTCTGTTCCACTGTTCATTGTTCACCTGATCCACCACCATTTTACGTTGTCACTTCCCCAGCAGTACTATTTCTACTTGTTCAATATACTGTTCAAGCCACCTGTAGCACTTTCACAGATCTGACCGTTGTACGTATTTTCTAGGAGTGCCTAGTAAAAATAAAAAAAAAAAACAAGTCTACAGTCCTTCTGCTATCATAGGCTCTTATGAAACCAGAATCAGCTTCAATAAACTCTATGAAAGGCAACCAGCAGGCTCAATAACTCATAACCAAGTAAAATAAAAATTACATTTTCCACCAAGTAAGTTTCTTTTCTAAAATAAAAACCACATTTTCCACTAAGTAACACCGTTTCCCTTCTAATAATAATATTTTTTCCTGAGGGGAAAAAAAAAAAGAGGAAAGCTTGAGAACAAAGTGTACCCTCTTTTAATTCATTAATGCCTGTCAAAGAGTGTGGTATCCTAGTAGACCCCTCTGTCCTTTGTGTACCCAAAACTTGAAGAATAATCTCGGATGAGACATTCTCTGTAGAAAACCTGACCACCTTCTACCTTGGATAGTGGGGTGTTACACAGTGTACCCAGAGCTTTCTAGAAGAATAAATTTTACAATTTCTATATGAAAAATCCTGTGACCCACCCCACCCCACAAAAAGGTGCAGCTCTTCCTCTTTCTCTTAAAAGCTTTATCTCATGTGTACAGCCTCCTTGTCTTGTATGAAAGTTAAAAGCATTACTTTAGGTTTCTCAATAAGCCTTCCCCAAAAATTCAATGCAGCTTAGGTCTTATCAAAGCCTAAGCACACTGACTTGTTCTGATGAAGGGAACAACGTCCATAGCAAACTCTGAATCTGAGAGCACTGAGAAGACTCCTCCTACTGCTTTATGTACCATAATACATTTAAAAAAAAAACCAAACAAAAAAACCAACTCAAACCACCACCAGCAACACAACCTAAAAAGCCACAAAACAAACTACTGAACTCTCATCTTGCACACATTCACTTGCACAGCATAGTCCCTGAGGAGATGCTAGCTCAATAATGCCCTGACAGCATGGCACAAAGCCAAATAAAATAAACTCTGCCTCCTGGACAGGCTAATTACCCCAGGTTTAGCACAATGCTGACATGGTTATACTGGCTCCAGACTTTGTGATAGCTCAGTTGTTTCAGTTTGATTTTACTTCTGATGAAGTGTGACATTGTTCAATCAAATGAGTGCCAAAAAAAGTGGGTGTCCAAGCACAGTTCACAAATCAGCTCCAAGTATATGTCTTCCAAACCAAAACAAGCCCCTTCTGACCACAATACATGAGCACACTCCTCTGTGCTGACCTAAGTGAAATGATTACATTAAAGAGATGTGTGGATCCCAGGACTCCTGCGACTCCACTTTCTCCTCCTTTCCTCTTGCTCCAGTGAGGTTATTATTTCCTGATTGCTTATAACAGAAACACTGGACAGCTAGGGAAGTACAGTCCCAGCCCCCCTGCACCTCATTTTCCCACACCGTGTACTTCTTAGCAAAGCCCCCTACGATCTGCACAGCTCATACAGAACACAGAAGTGAGTTTCTCACCCTGTAGCCCAATCCACACTGCAGCTCTGGATGACTTGCTGCACTTAATACCAAAGTCTAGCAACACTTCTCTGAATCTCAAATAACAGAGGAAAGATCAGAAGGCAGCATAGCACCCTGCTACTACTGAACACAAAGAAGCTCCTTAAGAGCAGGGCAGAGTACTGTGCTCTCAGCTACATGCTGATAGAAGTTTCTCAATGCTGGGTCTGCCCTCGCTGTCCACCACCACATCACAACAGCTTCTTCAGTCGGGTCCAGTTTTAAGGCTGGCAAAATGGATAGGAATGACTGTCTGTTGCTCTGCCACTAAAAACGACAGTCACTTCCCTATTTTCATACCTGTATCTGCTTTGTTGATCATGTCATCTCCATAAGCTCTCTGGGGCCAAGATCCTCTCCACCATATACAGACACCATCTAACCTGCAGCATTCCTCATCTCCAGATCACTTGAGGAAACTTCAGCTGCAGCTCAAGGCACAGCTTGGCAAAAGCACTCCACAGAAACATAATCTTTAGTATTCGCACTGAAGAACAAGCTCCTGGAATTCAGTTACGTGGGAATCTGAACTTTCCCCAAAAAGGAAATCGCCAGTTTGCCTCACTGCAGGGAAAAGCTCGAAGACACATTCTGAAGCTTGAAATGTCAGACAGATAACAAATAAATAAACAGTTTGGTGTGGGATGAGTTTGCAGCTGGTTAGTATTTCAGGTTGGCCATGTTTTGATGTTGTAAGAGCAGAGGAGCAAGAAATAAAGTCTTTGATGAAACACTGGGAAGCTCTCTGACTGGATAAGTGTATCAGAAACACCAAGTGCCTCCCGAAATCCAACATAAAGATGCATGCATCCTCACCATGTCCCATGCAGGTCATAGAGCTCCACCAAAGCACAGGAGCTTGTCTGGAAGTATTGTCTCATATGCACAGTGTGTAGCAGAGAAGTACTATGTACTAGGGCTACCAAAAGGTGAAGATAGTGAGACTGGATATTATTTGTATGAAAAAACAACCACCTTTTTGAAAAATGTGTCTCTCCTACTCAGTAATCAATGTTTTAGGGGCTGGGTGTGTGTGTTTGTGTGATTTGTTTTTGAGGTTTTGGGGTTTGTTTGTTGTTTTTTTTTTTTTT